>MU186843.1:0-40360 GCA_016904865.1 Pissodes strobi
GGTCAACATGGCTTCATACCCAAAAGATCTACAATAACTGCAATATTTCAATCACTTGACTATATACTTGAACAAAGAGATAAGAAAAAAATAGTGGGCGGAATTTATTTTGATCTTAGTAAGGCATTTGATCTGATAAATCACGAGCTACTACTGCTCAAACTTGAGTTTTTGGGTATTCGGGGAATTCCAAACGCTCTGCTTAGATCATACCTGAACAATAGAAAGTTCATTGTTGCCATCAATTCAGGAACCGGTGGCAGCAGAACGATATATTCGGATACAAGAAGTGTGACCGGGGGAGTTCCCCAGGGATCCATACTGGGCCCCATCCTTTTCTTAATGTTTGTAAATGACCTTCATAAACAGATTAACTTGACTGCCTTATACCAGTTTGCCGACGACACTTCTTGTATTGTTTCTGATCTTAGTGTATCTGTCCTTTCAGGTCAGATTGTCGATGTCATGAGCAGAATGTCAGACTGGTGCATGAAAAACCATCTTCGCCTTAATATAGATAAAACTGCTTTCATTCTTTTTAGGCATGGCAATGATGAGGCCCTGCAGGTTGAAATTAACAACGTAAATCTTAATAGTTCGGAGTGTGTTAAGTTTCTTGGACTGATTGTCGACCAGAAGCTGCAGTGGAACCACCAAGTTACTGCAATTCTATCTAGGATAAGCTCACCTTTATATGTAATTAGGTACTTGAGGGACCAGATGGGCCTGAATAGCATTCTTATGTTTTATCATGCTTGTATTCAGTCTATAATCTCTTACAGTATAATTTTCTGGTATCGCACTTCCGTTCTTCATTCAGATAAAGTTTTTATTGCTCAAAAAAAAAGGCCATCCGACTAATGCTGGGAATGGGGTACCATGAGTCGTGTAGAGGTAAGTTTAAGCAGCTGAATATTATGACTGTGCCATCTTTGTATATATTTAACACCGCCCAGTTCACCAAAAAAAACCTGCAACTATTCATAAGAAATGGTGACTTGTATAGTGATATGATAACTCGTGGTAGAAATGAATTAAGCGTTCCTGTCCACTACACCACACTTTACGATAAGAGCCCACTTATTGGGTGCATTAAGGTGTATAATGCCATACCTTCTAACCTGAGGCATGAGCAGCGTGAAAGTAAATTTAAGGCTCGTTTAAAAAGGTTTCTAATTGATAAGGAGTATTACTCCCTTCATGATTTCTTAAATGGTGCCTAGAGTCTAACTCCTCCTTTGTCTGAAATTACCGAAGTAATTGTAATTGTTTTGTTTATCGTACAAAAGTGGGTGCGTAACTTTTTTTTTTACTTTTTTTTTCTTTTTATATGTTTCCTTTCTATAGGTACTTATTAGATTATATGTTGTTTACAATAATTTATTTGACATTTCATGTAATTTAGAATTAGATCACTGTATGACTTTGTCGATGTTCATTTTATGAATTTTTTATGGCAATAAACGTATTATTATTATTATTATTATTATTATTATTATTATTAAAGTTGACGAGCTCTAACAATGCAGGGCAGACAATTAAATCGTTTATGATTTTAGAAAGAAAACACAAATCAGATGAGCACCTTCTATCACTAAGTGTATCCATGTTAAGAATTCTCCGAATAGGAGCATAATCATGGTTCAAAATTGGAATATTATATCGGAATGATACTTGACGTAAAAATTTGTTCTGGACTTTATCCATCCTAATTCTATGAACATCATGAAATGGCGACCAAACTATAGCTGCATACTCCAATTCAGATCTAACCAGAGTACAATATACAAGCCTATATCCACCAACTGACATACATGAGGTGTTTCTATAAATAAAACCTAGTGCCTTTAGGGCTCTGGATGTAACCGAATTTATGTGTTGTATAAAATTAATCTGTTCATCAAACAAAACACCCACATCCCTAACTTTGTGCCTCAGCTGCAACGCACTATTTATTATTGATACTGTACAAGGAATTGAATTTCCTGGTTCTCCTAAAAAAAGGTATATAGTGACATTTAGAGACATTAAGGCTTAATGAGTTCAAATTAGCCCACACTGCAAATCTATTCAAGTCCTCCTGAAGGTACCATATGTCAATCGGATCACTTATTATATTGCAAATTTTGACATCATCAGCAAACATAAAAAATTTCGACTTCTGGACATAATTAAAAATGTCGTTAACAAACAAATTAAAAAGAAGGGGAGCTATATGAGCTCCTTGCGGTACCCCAGAAGTGGACGTAAATTCTCCAGAGACAAAACTAGAAATTTTAACCCTCATAGATCGATCTTCCAAATAACTTTTTAACCATTTAATAGTATTGTCCCTAAAACCCGTCGCTTTTAATTTTGCCAAAATAAAACCATGATCGATCCTGTCAAAGGCCTTGGAGAAATCAGTGTAAATCGAGTCTACCTGATAGCCTTTCTCCAAAGCCCTCAAAAGATCCGACTGGTAGATCAACAAGTTTGTCACCGTAGACCTCCCCCTAACAAAACCATGCTGTTCGCTTATTATTATCTCTTTACACATAAAACTAAACTGATCATATATAAGGGACTCAAAAAGTTTAGGCATGCTTGACTGGTTGCATACACTTCTGTAATTCTGAATGTCCTGTCTATTGCCAGACTTAAAACTAGGAACCAGGAAACCACTCTTCCAAAGGACAGGAAATTCACAAAGATTAATTGACATATTGAATAACCTAGTTATGGGCAATGTAAGAGTGTAAACACAACGCTTCAGAAAGTAGTTAGGTATATCATCAGGCCCGGACAAGAGCTTATCCTGCAGATTATAAATGCCATCAAACACTTCGGATAAATTAAACTCACTCAACAATACGTCTCCAGTTTTTTCAAGTCTGTAAGTTGGGACTGGAACGTTGCTCCTAACATATACTGTAGAAAAAAACTCAGCAAATAAATCAGCTATTTCCTGCCCACCACTCACAGACCTGTTACAATAGTACATTTCATCAGGTAGATCACCTGAGTGAGACTTACCATTCACATAGTTCCATAATCCACGCGGATTTCTATTTAGGTTCTCCTCAATTCTCTGAATATGCAAATGATGACACCTCTCCCATAATAAGCTACATAGAGATCTTAAATTTGAGAAACGTTCATATTAATATTAGCAGTAGACAGTAGGTGACAACATTAAGACTATGAGTTGTTGAGTTATCATTATATTATAGTAGTTATAAAATATAGTACTAAGGATAATATGTAATTTCTGCTAATAAATAAATAAATACATATATTAAATATGTTGTGATTTAGTCACCCTAAACGCAGTATGTGCTGCCTTTTTTTCAATGATTGCATTCTTCAGCTCTGGGCTAAACCAATGAGGAAAATTGGTACTGATTTTACGCTTAAGAATGACAAACATTTACATTTACCAAGTCGAAGCAATCCTCTCACTGCACAGAGCCAAAGAAATCATTAAGGCCAATATAATTAGCATTTCTAAAATCCAAATACAAAAAATCCTGCTTTAAACATTGTTTGACCTCATTAGAACAGACTCTCAATTCAAAACAGTAACCTATATGATAAAAACTATTACAAATCAACAAGTCACTACCCGGTTCGACCTTGATATCATTGTAGTGTGAGAACAGTATATCCAAATAAACTTTTTGCAAATTAGGAACTTTGTTATTTTGGTATAGATTGTGGTACGCAAAAATACTCAGTAAGTATCACAGCTGGGGAGTTCAAGGGGCAACTCACTGTAACTCCTAGATCATCATTTTCCCACGTAGCCTCTGGAAGGTTGTAATCTCCGAAAATGCACAATTTAGCATCAGGGTGCAATGCACACATTTCTTCAACTGTCTTACAATGTGATCCATAAATCTCAACACAAGATTTGGGCGGTATATACACACCACCAAAAATTAGCTCTGATGATCCTCTAGTTACGTGTACAAACAAAATGTTCTATACTGGTATCACATTTGATAAGACTAGATTTAAATTTTTTGCTAACATAAATCAGCACTCCACCACCCCTATCTTTAACACTTTTTGTCAAAGAACGATCCTGCCTAAATGTGTTATAACCGTTAACATACGTTACATTTACTGTTACATCATTGTTAAGCCATGATTCAGTTATAATTATTATATCATATGATGAACACTGAACGGATTTTTAAAATATCACCTTCACCACTGTTTCTTCGGGTCTGCAGCTCTTCACGACATTTTTTGTATTGTTGTCTTTGCGTTATTGTTAGGTCTGCATTAAAAAATACATTTCCATTAAGTTTTCTCTTATTTTTTAGGCAGTTGGTAGCAATACTGGGGCTTGCAAAAACAACCTTCATTGGGCGAGGTTTTCCTGAGTTATCTTTTCTTCCCAGCCTTATTACCTTGTAATCTCCGCCATCGACTGTAAGCTGTTGCAGAATACCATCTACTTGGCTTCGGTCAAAAGCCACTCGAGCAGCTGTTTCATCGAACGAGCCCTCATTCACATTATAAATAATAACATTGTTAGCTCTAGAGGCACGATCTTGAATTTCACTAAATATGTCTGATTCTCCCATACTCGGTAACTTAGAAACTTCCTGTGAAGATTCCAATTGCACCCTTTCATGATTCATTTTTTCAATGTCTGTCTCAAACTTTAGAAGTTTTGCCTCTAGTTGCATAATTTTGCTAGAAACATCCGACTTAAAATCTCTGAACTCCTCCAGGAATGTGCCCATATTATCCTTCTGGTCCTTAGTTAACGCCTTGAACATATGTAGCATGACCATTAGTACATCTTTATTTTCAATAGTTGTTTTCTTCAAAAGATCGCCCATTTGCTGCTCAATGTCAGTATTTTGCACTTCGATGTAAGGTTCTTCATCTACATTCTCACTTTGGCGATGAGAGGTATTGGGGGTTGGAGTTGCAACATTCTGTTCCAATAGTTTGAGAGCTGGCAGTAAAAACAACTACCTCATAAGTTACCAATGGTTTGAATTGACATGTCTGTACTCCTTTAGGTTGTAATTTTAAAACCGTCCGTCTGCCGGGTGTGAGTGGTCGCCTTATTAGTTTAAAATTTAAACAAAAAAAATTAAAATAGCTCATAACTACCCAATTATTACCAGCATAAATGTTTTATGAAAATGGGCTAAGATAATAACAAAATTGAAATCGAAGGCGTCTGCCGTTGGAAGTGATCGCTATTTTGAAGCAGACGAAGTCAATTATGTCAAAAAAACGCCATGAACTTCCTCAAGGGTTACCGCCGTTATTTTTGGGTCAAAATATTACTAAAAATATTGCTAATCAAAGTTAAAAGAGAAAACTTTGGCAGACAGTGGCATTCAAATCGCAGACGGGTTCAAATAAATTAAAATAAAGAATTTTGCACGGGGTATTAAATTTCATTCTTGAAGTAAAAAATAATATGTTTTACAAATTTTATTTAAATATGCAATCGTATTTACCGTAATTTATTTAAAATATGCTGAATTTTCATCTTTCTTTGTGACTTCACAAAATATATTTTTCAAAATTTTAATGAAAACATATTTCATTATTTAAATTCATCCATTTATTACTTACTAAGCGGGAAATTTTACTATATGATGCCCAATAGCGCTTTGACCGAAGTAAATCGCGTCAAACTCGGCTCTTATTGCCTCAATACTCTCTACATTTTTTTACGTGCTCGGCTCGCCTTTGATACGACGATTTCATTGAATTGGCGCTTAGTGCACCAACTTATATTTTTAATTCTGTAAACTTAGTCAAAATGGTGCAATAGAGTATATCTTCTAGTCTTGAATATTCTTGTATTTGTATTAAATTAGAATATAATGCGAGGATAATTATTAATGTAATAATAATATAAAAGAACATTGTTTTATTTCGTTTAGTAAAGTCCTTATTTATTAAAGGTCATGGACTTAGACGCCCCAAGCTCTTCATCAGGGATAATTAGAAATTGCTGTATTCACGTTGAAGATGTCTCAGAAAATTCAAAAGTATTTACATTAGATACTTTTAAAAAATGTCAGTTGTCTTTAGCTTGTCGAAAGCATTTTAATATGAAGTATGCTGAAATACATCTTCCATATCAAAGTGGCTTTTCTAATTTGGGGTACCATTCAAGCTGCTACAGAAAACTAACAGCAATTAAAAAAGCGAGAATGGAGGTGTTTTTACGAGAAACTGCTGAGGAAAACGAAACAAAAATACAAGCCATTAATCAGGGAAGACCTTTGAAGAGAAGTACACGATCTAGAAATACCTTTTTTAAAATTCGCCGCATTGGAATTCTGAAAAAGTCGTGCATTTTTTGCAATAAATTATTTATAAAAATAAGAAACGAATCCTTTTAACCACTTGCCAAACGAAAAACTTTGAAGCCAACATTAAACAATATGCACTAGCTCTAAATGATCAGCAGCTTTTATCAAAAATCACTGAAAGAGATTTTATTGCTAAAGAAATACTTTATCACAGACCATGCCGGGTAAAGTACACTATGCAGGTTAAAAAACGATCTGAAATAAAAAATAAAGAGGGACTGTTGCATACTATTCGGAACTACCATAGGATTGCTTTTAGTAAATTAAAGGAATTTATTAAAACCTATATTGTTGAAAAACAAGACGCTTACTTTTTGACTAGCATCCACCGTATTTATATCCAATATTTCTTTGAAATAGCTAAAGATAACACTGAAAAATCCAAGAAATTTACCTTTGAACATTTATTTCGTAAATTAAGAAAGGTGTACCTAAACCTTTTAAAATTCACAAAACATCGGGGAAAATTTATTATTCATAGTAAAGATATAGATTCTGTAACTGCTGTACATATGTGCCTGAGTAAAGCTAAAACATTAGAAACAGATATACAGGATGTTGCATTTGCATTAAGAAGGGATATATTAAGAATTAAGAAAAATACTTTGCCTTCTCAAATAACTTTAAAAGAGATATATAATGGTGAATGCTCCATACCACCATTGTTACAATTTTTTTTTACAAATTTGCTATGTGGGCCATACGATCGTCCTCTAGAAACAAATAGAAAAATAAGGATTGAGTCTCTAGCACAAGATGCCATTAACTCAGTTACGAACGGTCGGATTAAAACATCAAAACACATGGAATTAGGTATGGTCATAAAGAGTCTCACAGGAAGTAGAAAAGTTATAAACATTTTGAATAGATTAGGTCACAGTGTCAGCTATTCAGTAGTAGAAGAACTAGAAACAGAGCTTACTTATTCATGTTTTGATGGCCCATTGATTGCACCTTATGGTATTCAACAAAAACCAGATTTGTCGACTGCACTTGCATTCGATAATTATGATAGATTTGTAGATACCTTGTCTGGCAAAGATAAACTTCATGACACTGTTGGTATTATTTATCAAAACAAAAGCAGTATAATTGACAATATCGAAGAGAACAATCATGGCATTAATGAGCCCATGTCTACTGCCCAAAAGAAAAGACGAAGAATGTTTGATATGTTGGACGCCGAAATAGAACCTTATTATAAAAAACCTAAGTTAACCGAGATCGTTCGTCTACCGCTATTAGCCAAACTTGATGAGACTAAGTATAAGAATATTCGACAACTAGATAATTTGTGGGTTATGTCACTTGCAATACTACAAGAAGACATACCTATGTGGGCGGGATGGAATAATTTAAAAACCAGTGAAACTTTTCCAGTTCAAAATATTTGCTACTTACCACCGATCAACGAATCGCCTACAAGCCTGTCGGTAGTAGCACATACCTTAAATATAGCTAAAGATATCGCCATAGCTTGTCAGCAGAATTACATATCCGTCACTTATGACTTGGCCATAGCAAAACTTGCAATGCAAATACAGAGTGAAGAGCGTCCAAAATATGACAATGTATTTATACAATTGGGAGCTTTTCATGTTCAGATGTCATATTTTAAGGCTGTTGGTGAATATATTGAAGAATCTGGTGGGCCGTATATTCTCACAGAATCGGGAATTTTAGCTCCAGGTTCGCTTAAGGGCTTTATCACGGGGACACATTACAATCGTTGTAAGCGAATTCATCCGATATTTGCAGCATCATTACAAATTTTGCATTTTCGGGCATATCTACAAGCAACATCTGTATTGATCAGTTGACTAATGAACTGAAAAGAATCCAAAACCAAAAATTAAGCGAAGTGAACTTTTCAAGCGGTCTTGCGGAGATTTTGGATGGATATGACCACTATTACCATGAAACAGAAGAAGGCTTACATGGTGCAACAGCTAAATATTGGATTACATATATAAATTTAATAAAACTGTTTCAAGAATTTTCGAGAAGCATTAGAACAGGAGATTTTGATTTACATGTTTCATGTTTACCTCAAATAGCCACCCTTATGTTCTACTTTAATCATCAGAACTATGCAATGTGGATTGTCAGATTCTATAACAATTTAGTAAATGTAGAAAACACCCATCATGGTTTAAAAGAAATGCTGGTAAAAGGCGGTATTTCAATAAGGCGCAATGAAAAATTATTTTCCGGTAGTCCAATTGATCTCACATTGGAACAAACCATTAACAAAGATGCTGCAAGTAAACTAACAGGTAACAATTTAATTTTGATGTATTATATTGCCACTAAATTATTTTATATTGTTTACAGGGATCAGCTCATTTACAAACTCTATATCAGCCAGGCGCCGCGCCGGTGGGCCATAAGTCATTCACTACGCACATCCTTAGTCACACATTTATTAGATACCCTGAACCTAAACTCTACCGAAGACGTAATGACTGATCTTCGCGATAATAGAATTAAAAAAGATAATATCTTGATAAAGGAACTTCTAAGTCAAATTACCAATACTCTTAATCCCTTTTCAACTGAAATGTTAAACAATAACGAACTCGTTAATCTATCCACTGGAAAAACCTCCAGCGAAGAAACCAAAAAATTTTTTTTAAATATTATTTCTAAAGGAGAAAAACTAAGAGATCGATTTATTACTGAATGCAACGAGGATGCAAATAGGTTTGAAAAGCCTATTTCAAAACAAGTAATTCACACATTTGCAGCAGAAAATAAATTAAAAATGAAAAGAAGCGACGGAAAAATAGCTGAAGTAAAAGTCGAAAGAAACATAATGGGACGACTTTTGGTATTATCTTTGAAACATAAAATTGATTTATTAACTGTCTTATCGTATCCTTTGACAATTGTTCCATTGTCACTGAACCATCTCGACGGAAGTATCAATAAAACAGATAAATCAAAATTATACAAGTTATTAGAAAATCCTATACCAAATTCCTCAATTCCAACTCAAATAGATTGTACGATTTTTGATGGATTCTTTTTTTTTGCATCTCTTACGTGATCCTCCTGTTACTTATGGGAGATTGGCTATCTACATCTTTAAGAAGCTATGCAGAACATCAAGCAAAAGAATAGACCTAATTTTTGATAAGTGTGTAGTGCCATCATTAAAAGATATCGAAAGAGAAAGAAGAGCAGGGATATTAGGAAGGGATAGTGTGTTTAATATTATTGGAGAAGAGCAAAAGCGGCCTAACGATTTTTTAAAAACATTGAGAAGCGACTCTTTCAAAACCGAGTTCGTGCAGTTTTTAGTGGAACACTGGAAAACAAGTGTTCCTCCGGGTATTTTAGGAGACAAAATTCTTCGAGTAAATTGTGGAGATATTTGTTACATGTTTTATGAGACTGGTGGGCATGTGAATTGTACAATTGATGAGGTTTTATATTGTAGTCATAACGAAGCTGATACTAGGATTCTATTTCATGTAGCTAAACTACCAGAAAATACAATTGTTGTGATACGTGCATCCGATACCGATATATTAATAATAGCAGTGGGAAATATGCACAAATTAACAAATGGAGTGCACATTTGGATGGAAACTGGACTTCAGTCAAAAAATACTTTGAGATACGTTTCTGTTAACGATATATACAGAAATTTAGGAGACATCATTTCTCAAGCTTTACCTGCCTATCACGCTTTAACAGGCAGTGATTACACCCCATCATTTGCTCGAAAAGGTAAAATAAAGCCTTTTAATATTATCGCGAAAGACGTAAATATTGCTAAAATTTTTGCTTCTTTCGGCCATTCCCAGGATATATCGGAAGAGCAAATTAAAGGCATTGAAAAATTTGTGTGCTGGATGTATGGTAGGCGTAATGGTAGTAGTGTGAATGAAGCAAGGCTAGACTTGTTTCTTAGGAACCATGGTGGTACTGTGTCCCATGGAAGAAGTCCAATAGACAAAGTTAAAAATTTTGATGGGAGCCTGATGCCACCTTGTCGAAAGGTACTAATAAATAAAATAAAAAGGGTTAATCAAGTTTGCGCCATCTGGAATTATGCAACAGAGCCTAATCCAAATTTTTTTAATCCTGAAGAACATGGCTGGGTTTTAGTTGATAGAAAATACCAATTGGAATGGTTTACTGGACCGCAAACCCCTCCTACAATTGATGAGATTTGCAAAATGCCACCTCGGGACATATATGAAGATGACATCGCAGCCGCAGACATAGATGAAGATGAAATATTTTACAATGCAAGTAGTGATGAAGATGAATAGTACAATAAAATTTTCATTTTAATTTTCTTAATAATAATGTTATTTATCTATAATATTATTGCTTGCTACATAGATTTTGTTTGTCAGTTTTTATTTTTGTTCTTTCTTGTTGTACAACTTTTATCTGCGATGGTATTAACTTGATACTTAGGTTTATTCTAAACCCTACTAAAAATTATAAATGTTTAGGTTTTATTTAGAAAATAGGTAGTATTTTTGTTATTATTGGGTGTTTCAAATTAAATAAATGTAATATCACTAAAGTCGAAACTGAAAAATGTAGGCAGTAAGTGACACATAGTTTTTTTATATGAAATAAATTTGCGTAAATATACACTATCATATTTTAAAAATGAATTGTTTTTAACATTGTTAATTTGCGAACGTATTCCCTATGCACAACTAAACTCTCATATTGGGGTTTTTGTGGGTTTTTAGAAAGAAATTTGGGGATGAGTCACTGCCTATTATTTTCAGATGTCGGTATAGCTTGTTTTTTACTTATTTTTTTTTCTTAAGGAGCTCTACACCCGAGGACGTTTTAATAAAAAAAGTATATTACGCCTACCTTATTATATTGATAGCAACCAATTTAGGCCCGTCTTTTCTTAGAATGTGACCGTCTGCTGAAATTTTCTTTATGTCATACCAGTACATTATTGTGTTTTTATACCTTAGATACCATTTACATAATGGATTACTTTATGCCCGTGCGGGCATAAAGTCCACTTTATGGCCCGTGCGGGCATAAAGTACATCTTTACCGACTCTAATAATTGAATTGAATTCGCAGTGTTTTAGATATTTACATATTGTGAATGCAATAACGAACTAGTATGACATAAAAGTTTGTATGCACCACGGGTATTAATAGATGTGTATGCCCTCGGGCGACTTATAAACCCTCTGGCCAGAGGCCCTCGGGTTTGTAACATTGTCTCCCTCAGGGCATAAACATCTACTTAATACACTCGGTACATAAATAACTATTATACGTCTTCGTTACCTACACAACAATAATAATATAATATCATAGCCTAACTTTAGGCTACGATAATATTCTGTCTAAAAATTTTAAGGTAACTTGTGAGGAAGTTGACGGCGTTTTTTGATATTATGTTAAACGCTTATTTTAAAAATGTAATTCTTTAATAAAGTAAAGTTGAAAGTGGTTATCAATTGCAAAAAATTTCGCAAATCTTTAATCCAAATAGGTTACTTTTTATAAGCTAAAGTTTGCAATTTAAGTCAAGATATTGTTGTTTAACTATTCAACTTTAAACCCGTCTGCGATTTGAATGCGACCGTTTGCCAAAGTTTTCTCTTTTAACTTTGATTAGTAATATCTTGAGTAATATTTTGACCCAAAAATAACGGCGATTTTTCCATATATTTTTAAGCACCCTTAGCGCTTTTATTTTCAAATGAAGAAAAAGCTTTAAATTACCAAACTTGGAAGTACTTTTCTTGCTATCCTCTGATCAAAAGTTCATATTTTGTGACAGTGTTGCGATGCTCATTTGTTTGTTCTGATACAAAAAAAAAACAAACTGTTCATAAAAAACGCTGTAACCGTTGTATTTAACGTTTTTTAATATCTCCTAAAATAATCATATTGTTTATTTTACTAACATAAGTTAATAATATAAAAGTAAATATTTTATTTTATAGGGAAGCCAATACAGAAAAATGTGATGATGCCTATTTGATTCAACCGGGCTCTATAAGTCATGAGGAAGTTGATATTAAAAGTGAAGATGAAGAGGACAAGTCCGAATCTAAGTAAGAAATTTAACATTGTTATATTCATACAAGAGCTTTATGCATTTTAAAAAATTATATGAAGTTTAAGAATATGTTTGTTATAACAAGAATCGTGACGTTAGCATATCCATCGCCATCAGATATGGCGCTAAAGTAAAAAAGTGATCATAAAAGCAATGGGGAAGGACCACTGGTCAGACCGCCTCAAACGACAAGACGTACAAATGTTAGGATTGCGCTTATGAGACAACTTGCACAGTGAATTCGAGATTTCATGTTCTTACCCCCCAAAGGCTCCGGCGCCCCATTGGTGTGTAGTGTTCGCCCGGTTCTTTTAATCTATCTACGCACATTCAAGGATCACAAGTACCGTTCTATCCACGCAAGTATATATTTCCAACCTCTCTAAAACCCCAATCTTTGACCTTTGCTTTACCAAGTTACCACCTAATCAAACTTCCCCAGAAAATAAACATCAATCCATCCAAGACGGAGCTCTCAGTGGTAACATCACAAACAATAAATAGAGTCACCCCACTAAACATAAATGTATAATACATAACCCAAGTAACAATTGTTAGACACTTTTTATTTATTTAGGGTTTAAAATCGCTTTAATATGTTCAACAAAAATATATTGGTTTAAAGCCACCTTAAGATAAACTAAGTTCTTTAAGACCACTTTATTCTTCTGCAAAGGATTTAATGCATTCTTTAAATCAAAATAAAAAAAAACTATTTGCTCTTAATGCCCTATTGATCTTTTACTGATTTTATAATACTCTTGACACTGACTATTTTAAAACTAATTTGCCTTTTTCTTCTTCTCAATGTGCCCTATCCTCAGTGGACGTCGGCGATCAGTCTGGCCCATCTGATTTTAATCACAGCAGATCGAAATAATTCTATTGATGTCAGACTTGTCCATTGCCGCAAGATTCTTAGCCATGATATTCGACGTCTTCCTTGCGATCTTTTTTCATCGAATTTACCGGGCATTATAAGTTGAAGCAGCTTGTGCTTCGTGTTGTTCCGCATGATATGCCCAAAGTATGACAATTTTCGTGGTTTCACTGTTTTTAGCAGTTCTCAGTCTTTTCGCATGCGCAGCAATATAGCCTCGTTGATCACATGATGAGTCCATGAAACTCTCAGCATACGGCGATAGCACCACATCTCGAAAGCTTCAATCCGCTTACAAATAGCTTCGGACATCGTCCATGCCTCTACGCCATACAGAAGCACCGAAAATACACAGCATCTCAAGATTCGTGTCCAAAGATGAAGACTCAGGTTGATGTTACATAGAATCTATTTCATACGGTTGAATGATGATCGTGCTTTTTCAATCCTTGCTTTTTCAAACTCAAACTCAAACTGGCTTTATTGTCTCAAGTTATAAACATTCCTTATTGACAAAGCAACTAACCTAAAAAATAATATATAACTAATGTTTATTTAACATAACAAATAAAACTTAAATTACGTAGAAAAATGTCAATTAAAATCAATTAAAAAAAAAAAACAAAAAAATATATATATATTGACATGCAAAATTGTAGATAAATTGTAGATTATATAAAATGACGTGGATAGACAGACATATAAATCAAATCAAACGTGGATGAACTATAACTAAACCAGACAAACAGTCATTCATTTTAGGACAAACGGTCATTCAAAAATTCGGCGATTGAATCATAAGCCTTCACAACTAGCAATGCCTTAACCTCCCTTCGAAACCTCTTTCCACAAGTAAGCTTTCTTAAATTCAGTGGAATGTGATTAAAGCACTTCTTACCCCTGTAGACAAATGAGTTCTTAAACAATGTACTGGAAGGTATCGGCAAATAAGCCGCGTGAGTATTACGTGTAGAGTAAACCGATATAGAATTAATCTCGCCCTGATACTTTTCCCGGACCATACACACCATCTCCAAAACGAAAATACAAGGTAAAGTCGGCATCCTTCGCGACACAAACAATGGCCTGCATGACTCAAGGGGCCTAGCATGACACAAATAACGCAATGCCCTCTTCTCTAATACAAAAAGTAAGTTGAAAAGATAGTCACTACAGGCTGCCCAAAAACATACACCATATCGCAAATGGGATTCGACCAATGCGAAATATACACTTCTGGCAGTGGCGTCGTCCAGCTCCCGAGCAACCACCCTTAAAGCGAAGCATCCTTTGGATATATTATTTGAAATCTGCATAATATGTTTGTCGAATCTCAATATGCCATCAATGTGTACACCAAGGAATCTGACAGAAGAGATGTTATTTAATGGGGTAGAACCAAGTGTAACATTATTTAGTGTACACTTAAATGAAACAATATTCCTTTGGAGATGTTGAGCGCAAGACAGTTGGCGTCGCACCACTCCTCTATGCGGAGCAAGTCCGCATTCACGGCTGCCTCCAGGGAAACACAACAACGATTGTGCCACAAAATCGTTGTATCATCCGCAAACATCGTGAAACTGCCCGAAATGTCGATATTTGTCAGATCGTTCACATAAAGAAGAAACAGCAGAGGCCCCAAGACCGATCCCTGAGGAACTCAAGCAGTAACCCGCTGTTCTCTCGATGCTCCATCACGAAAAACAACGGCTTGACCACGATTAGCCAGATATGATGCCATCCCTTCCAAGCACCTACCGCGAAACCCATACACTTCAAGTTTGCGCAACAGTATTCCATGGTCAACACAGTCGAAAGCTTTTGTGAGATCACAGAACACTGCAGCAGCAACCTCTCCGTCATTGAGCTTCAGATATAATTTCTCCAGAAATAAAACACAGCGTCGTTTGTATTTTTTAACGTCCGAAAGCCAAACTGCAGGCCTGTAAGTATTTTATGTTTATCCAGGAAATCCACCATACGCGCCTTAACAAGCCTTTCAATTATTTTGACAAGTGACGGACGCAAAGATATCAGGCGAAAATTAGATGGCGCTTTTGCATCTCCACCCTTAAAGAGTGGAATCACTTTACCCAATTTTAAACTAGACTGGAATCTTCTCGTTGAAAAAGACCAATTTACCACTCCAGCAAGTGCCCGAAATCCAGAATCGGGAAGCCTCAAAAGCACCCTCACAGAAATATCATCCCATCCTAATGTCTTCTTATTTTTTATTTCACAGCATACTCTTTTGATCTCCGAGGCATCAGTCGGTTGAAAATAAAAAGACTCTGCAACATTCAAACCTCTGAGGTACTGCAAGGAATCTCTCGGCGTAGAGCATTGTTTTTTTTTTTAGTTTGGCAGCAATGGAACAGTAAAAGTCATTTAATTCATCAGGTCTTAAGTCTGAATCCGTGGTCACTGGACATCTTCCGTTTAGCTCATTAACAATAGTCCAACATTCTTTTTGTTTGTTGCTAGATGTTGCAATACGCCTATCATAATATGTTTGTTTTGCCAATCTAATAGTTCTCCTGTAAATCGAACGATATCTATTAAAATAACTCATGAACCACGGGTACTGTATGAAATATTTCCTAAGGGAATGAAGGCGACGCATATTGCGAGATGAAACTTTTAACCCCCTAGTGAACCAAGGTTTTCTTTTTCTATTTTTAATTATTTTGAGTGGAAATGCATGTTCAAAATGCTTTGAAAGAATGTGATGAAATCGTTCAAGAGGATCACTTGAAACAAATATGTTTTCCCAATCTTAATTTAGACAGAGCCGTGAAACTTATTAAAATTGCCTCCTGTATAAAGTCTACCTTTGCGTTTCTGTACACTATTCTGCTTACTTAACTTAAATTTAATAGTACTAACAATAGCTTCATGGTCAGAGAGACCAGCATTCACAACAGAAGTTACAACACATTCCCTGACAAAATTAGTACAAAAATAATCTAATAATGTTGATGAGGTAGTGCTAACTTGAGTATATCCCTCTACATGCATAAACAAATTCAATGAGTCAAGAAGGTTTGATAGTAACTGGGTATGTAAATTCATTTTATTTGCAAAATCAACGTTTAAATCTCCCGCAAAAACTATAAATGCATGCAAAGGAGTTCCCGACAGAAGCAATTCCAACTTATTCAGAAACGAGTTAAAATCAGAAAGAGGCGATCTATACAGACATACAATAAAAACATTCAACTTAGTCGAACGAACCACAGAAAACTCAAATTCCTTCTCAACCGAGAGGCAATCAAAGCAATCACAATCAACAAATGAGTATAAACTGCGCATGTCATCCCGTACCAATATCATAGTTCCTCTGTGGAGATAAGTACGTCTACAAAATTTGGACAAAAGACAATAATTAGGCAGACAAAGAGTTTCCTGCACAGCAAGCCAATGGTCTGTCAAAAGTATAAAATGCGGATTGTCAATACTATCTAAAAATAGCGTCAACTCGTCAGTTTTGTTTCGAACAGATTGAATATTAAGTAACTGTTCAAAAACCATTTTGAACACGTCTGCAAATCTAACGATTTAATTTTTGTACAATCTAACTTTCCACGCCACTGTCCTCGCATTCCAAACAAATTAAAGCCTTGGCGATACTACTAACGCCATCTCTTGTTTACCACGTTTATCCACTGCGTCGGCAGGCTAGAAAGCTAAAAGTTAAGCGTCCTCAAAAGGCCTCCGACCAATCACAGCGTTTCGCGCTTTATCCGGGCTGCATTGCTAGCGCCATCTGTTGTAAACCACCTTTACTCATTTGGAGCCTGTCGCGCATCCTAAACTCATCTGACCAATCATAGCGTTTCCCGCTATACCCTGGCGACCGAGTCGACCAATCACAGCGCATCCTACAGGATAGCCAGTCCACCCTAACTAAAATTCCCTAAAATTCGCATATTTAATATTCGAATTTCATGCAAACTAATCAGCAGATTTCAACCGGATTTGTATTAAAATTCATAATATTAATTTAGACAACTGGTCATGTTAAGTTTTTACACAATATCTCTGTATTTACATTATTGCCCTTTCAATGCCCGAAGCGGTGCATCTTTTCCCACCAGAAAGGGCGGTAACAACTTCTTCAAGTTGCTCTAGTTCCCACGTTCTAGAATTCAGTATTGAGTAAGAAGTAATCTCTTGAACCTCAACCATGTAAGTCGCAAAAGGCGCACCCCCCGTTTCTAGCCGGCTGGCGCGAGGCGCCATGCCGGCAAGTTTTCACGTTTTGAGACCTCATAATCTCTCTAGTTCGTTACTCAAGTGATATAGTGATATCTTGGCATAATCATCGTCACATCAAGCCTGCAATAAGGTATTTATTGGCAAACTTAATGCCATTATTCTCCCGCCAAGCAATGGCGTCCCAATTGGTCTTATCCATGGGAGTTGTACAATCGAGCCCTGTCTCGAACCACACCGCACTCAATAGAGCATAGTCTCGAAATCCCAAGTAAGTAAACTAACATGTTTACAATCACATTCTCACTAAGCATACAAAAAGGTATATATCGGCATCTCATTGCCAATTATGGAGACCGACTGATCTCTAGTACTAAGCCTACAAAAAGGCATTTTTTCGGCATCTACTGCCATATGGAGACTCACTGATCTCTAGTACTAAACCTACAAAAAGGTATATCTCGGCATCTACTGCCATTTTGGAGACCCACTGATCTCTAACTCTCAAAGGCTCTGCCATTCGCTGCAGAGTCCTTAATGGTATTTTCCATTGCATTCTCAACATTCTATATCACGAGTGTACCACTGGTTGCTATACTTTTGCCTTATTCTAATATAAGGATTACTCTGCACTAGCCTGCATACATACTCATGCCTTATTCTCATATAAGGATTAAACGGCACTAGTCTGCCAACATACTCAAGCTATCACAATGCTACATCCCATACGCGGATTTAAGCTTACCTATGCTACCTGCATAGTATACTTACTAATCATTCATGCGTGCACCAATAAGCCGCATTCACAAGGCATTCATGTCATGCCAATATGCACTAACTGCATACCAGTCAAACCACTACACTTCAGTCATTCATATTTGCAAGAAAGCAACTACATTGTACATAGAAGCTAGCAATAATAGGCCTAGCAAGTGTTTGTCAAAGTGACTTTCCCCCAGTGTTAGAAGATAACCTCCTGAACATTGAACGTTTCTCGTCAATGGTGTTCATAGTGTACATATTAGCTTATAGGTGGACTCTAAGGTAATACTAATTCTGTTATTATCGCTTGTATATTGTATTTTATATCAAAGCTAAATCAGCTAACATAGTTGATAAGCAGCTGTTCCGCAGGAACTCTAACAGACATTTAACTGTATATAGTTTCAAGGTTATGTTTATAACCATACATTAGTTTAGTACTACAATTGTTTACGCAATGATTTAGGTTTTAAGAGTATTATTTATGTCATATTATTCAAGGTCGAAACTTTGCCTTGACTGATATTTTTCACATTGTAGCACTGACTACATACAATTATTCAGTGTTTATATTTTGTGTATTTATGAGCTTCTAGTTATTTTCAAGTAAAGTAACTTATTAAAATATTCATATAATGCTAAAGCTTTTTGTTTTATTTACAAAATGACTTTAGAACTAGCCCTATGATAAATTTTAGTGCCTAAGAGCACATCTCTTTTTGTTCAGAAAATCGACCAAGATCGACTCTGAAACAGTAACATAAATGAGACATTATCGACATGTTCTACCCTAAAAAAGTATTGTTTCCCAACTCAATCTGATCATTATTCTTAGTGCCTGCAAGAATCTCCTTGTCAACTCTTGTCGATACAGAACCTACATGTGTAATACGTAGAAAATGCGAACATAGAAATTTGCATAACAATACCTTGCCGCCGTAAGAAGCATCACCATACCAAGATCTCTCGTAATCCTGCATCAAACTGTCCAAAGATAAAAAAAAACAGCACTATCATCCTTAATGTAACTTCGAATCACAGCATTACCTTCGTGTATGAAATTGTTTAATACCTTTCTATTATATGCAAGGGCAGATCCAATAAGAACTAAATTCGTTTTTTGTGCCAAAGCCAATAATTTATTAACACATTCCTTTTTAATAGGATCACCCCTTTTTGCATTTTCACAACCGATAAATACTGTTACGTTTTTCCCGTGGGTTCTTAACAGAATTACAACTTTGCTATTTTCAACTAATACTCTCTTTATTCACTACCACTGTATACAATTTAACACTTTAAATTACTCTTATAACTTTACAACTAATATCTATTCAACACTCAATGATTAACTGAACTAACTATCCGACTGACTGACTAACATGGGCCTTAGGTCTGCTTATATATAATCTCCAATCCATCACGAATATTCGGGAAGTATTCCGAAGCCACTCTATATGATCTCGACGAGGCCATCGAGACAATTCCATCGATCCTGAAACTTCGCGACCGGCCGGGCGATGAGTCATACAGACAGGGAAGCGAGCGGCACGGCGGGCGGCTAGTTCTATAGGGTAGCACAAAAACGTTCGGATGGTTGTTAGTCGTGACATTACCTCCCTCTTAAACTTGATCGTCCCGATCAGATACTGCATGTCCGTGGTATGCTTTCAGCCTGTCAAGGTGAACAACTTTCAGTTTGCTTCTGGGACTACACTGAATTCTATACACAACGTCATTAATTCTTTTGATGACTGTATAGGGTCCTTCCCATACTGGCGTTAGCTTGGGAGATCTTCCTTTCTTCCTTTGTGGATTATATAACCAGACTTTATCGTTTATTTGAAATCCCATAGAATTAGCTTTGAGATCATATCGTGTCTTCATTCGGTCACTGGCTTTCTCCGTGTTCTCTCTGACTAATTCATGGATGTATAATAACTTTTCCTTAAGAGAGTCCGCGTAGTCTTGAATTTCCATATCCTGGTTGTCTGGCGTTCCGAATAATAGGTCACATGGTAAACGGAGTTCTCCATTCTCAAATAAAACCATGGCTGGTGTTAGTCCTGTCGTGTCATGGACTGCTGATCTATATGCCATCAAAAATAGTGGTATATGTTGGTCCCAATCTTTCTGATGTTCATCTACGACCTTTGACAAATGGTCTTGTTAAACCGCTCAACCATGCCGTCTGATTGTGGATGTAAGGCTGTAGTCCGTGTTTTATGGATGTTGATTAAATCACAGACTTTCTGGAAAACCTTGAATTCGAAGTTGCTTCCTTGATCTGAGTGCAGCTCTAATGGAACACCAAATCTGCAGAATAAGTTATTCACAAGGACCTCTGCTATGGTAACAGCTTCTTGATTGGGGATCGCAAAGACTTCAGGCCATTTACTGAAGTAGTCAATTGCCACTAAAATGTACTTGCTACCATTATTTGTTTCTGGGAAAGGGCCAGCTACGTCAATAGGGATGCGTTCAAACGGTAGGCCCACATTATACTGTTTCATTTTACCCCTAGATCTTGTTTTGGGTCCTTGGCTTGCGGCACAGGTTGAGCACTGCCGACACCACGATTTCACATCCTGGCAGTAGTTGACCCAGTAAATTCTGTCGCGAATCTTGTCAATCGTTTTGTTCACTCCGAGATGAGCACCAGACTTTCCATTATGAACTTCTTTCAGAACTTCCGATATCTTCCTCCTTGGTACCACTAACTGTGTCTTCACTACTTTGCCATCGGCGCTTTCCCAGGCTCGTTTAAGAAGTCCATTTTCCACCACCAGGGAGTCCCACTGATCCCACAGAGTTTTAAAAGCAAGTCCTTTATTTGATATCTCGCTCCAGCTTGGTCTTGGTTGCTGTTCTTCTTTGGCTCTTAGCAATAGTGCTATTTCACTATCTTCAAGCTGATCCTTTTTAAGTTGCTTGGTGGTCCACTGGTGATCAACCTCAAATTTCGTTAGCCTAATCGGAGTAATTCCTTCTCGTTGATCTACTCTTTGGCAATGCTTACAATTATCCGCGCATGGTCTTCTGGATAAAGCATCTGCATTATTATGCAATCTCCCTGCTCTGTGCTTAACCTTAAAGTTATATTGTTGTAACTTTTCAAGCCACCTGGCTACCTGTCCTTCAGGTTGTTTCATATCCAAAAGCCATTTAAGTGCTGCATGATCAGTCCTTATCAGAAATTCTTGCCCATATAGATATTGATGGAAATGCTCAACAGACCGTACTATTGCCAAAAGCTCTTTTCGGGTTACACAGTAGTTACGTTCAGGTTTCGAAAGTGTTCGACTGTAGTATTCGATAACCCGTTCTTCTCCTGCTTGTACTTGAGATAAAACTGCTCCGATGCCGGTGTTGCTGGCGTCTGTGTCCAATACAAATTTACCCTTTTGTTCCGGATATCCCAATATTGGACTAGAACATAGAGCCGCTTTTAATTTCCTGAACGCAGAATCACAGTTATGATCTCAGTTATAATTTGCTCGTTCTTCAGTGAGCTTATGTAAAGGTGCAGCTATATTTGCAAATCCTTCGACAAATCTTCTATAATAAGTACATAAACCAAGGAAGCTCAGCAGTTCGTGTTTGTCGCGAGAATGAGGCCAGTCTTTGATTGCTGTTATCTTTCGTTGATCAGTTTGAATTCCCTCTGATGACACGACGTGTCCGAGAAATTCAACTTTTTGTTGGATGAGAAAACATTTCTTTGGATTCAGTAAGAGCTGAGCATTCTTGATCCTAGTAAAAACTTCATGCAGGTTTTGTAGGTGCTCTTCGAAAGTTTTTCCCATTACCATTATATCATCAAGATAGACCAGGCATGTCGTCCAAGTGAGGCCTCGTAGAACAACTTCCATAAGACGCTCAAAAGTAGCGGGGGCATTGCATAGTCCGAAGGGCATAACTTTAAACTGATATAAACTACTTCCGGTAGAGAAGGCAGTATTTTCCTTATCCTGTTCGTCAATGCCTACTTGCCAGTATCCGCTCTTTAGATCGAGTGTTGAGAACCAATGAGAACCTGCTAGTGTCGTCAACGTGTCGTCAGTTCTGGGAAGTGGATAGCTGTCCTTCTTGGTGACGTCATTGAGCCTTCTATAGTCCACGCAGAATCTGGTAGTCCCATCCTTCTTGGTGACTAAGACAACAGGAGTTGACCATGGACTTGACTCTTCAATAATTCCATCTTCAAGCATTTTATCCACTAATGTGGTAACCTCTTGCTGCTTCGTCACTGGTAACCTCCGAAGATGCTGCCGTATGGGGTGAGCACTCCCAGTGTCGATTTTATGTTTTATGATGTTCGTTCTTCCATTATTGCCATTTTTCTTTTCAAAGGCTGTACTCTGCTCTTTGACAAATTGTGTAGCTCTCTTCAGTTCTTCGGAAGACAGATGTTGCCACGACTTCTGGAAATGTTCTAGGACTTCCTTAGGTGATGTTGAGGGTGTTACTTCTGACTGAGTTTCGCAACTGGTTACCCACTGCACCGGCTCGCAAGTGGCTATTACATCTCCTTTATTGGTTTTGATGGAATTGGATGAAATATTTGCCATCCTTATCGGTATTTCGCCGTCGGTTTTGACTAGTGCTTTGCCTACGAGGTGTTTGCAAGGCAAATCGTGGTGTTGGATAAGTCCAATGCAGCCTCCAAAATCCTCCAATTTCCCAAAAATTATCTGCTTGGTATTTCCGCTTATTCTGACAGTACATGCCGCCACTACTTTAGTTGGTGTGCCATCGTCTGTTTTATTAAGGATGAACTCTTCGGTGCCAAACTTCAGAAGATTAAGCTTGTTGTCAAAAGAGAATCCATGTTAACCGATGAGATCCATCCCCAAAATAAATTCGTCCTCGTTGTCGGCGACTAACATTGTGTGGTGTAGTTTAATCCGTCCCAGTTGAAGTTCGATATCCATTTCCCCAAGTACTTCAGCTGTCTCACCGGTAACTGTACGTAAAACTACATTCTTTGATATGGGTAGAACTTCTACTCTATTCACTCTGTTGGACCTTATCAAAGATACCTCCGCACCAGTGTCAACAGTAATTGTTATGTCTTTTCCGTTGATCTTTCCTGTAATTGTTAGACTGTAGGCGGCTTTTCCTAGGCCTTTTATGGAAATATTGGGCAGCAAGTTCCTCTTGAAATTCCTCTGTCGCTCCCGGGTAGGCCAATTGAATGAGACGTCTAATGTCGGCCTCAAATTCTTGCAGGTTTTCACCAGGCTTCTGATGCCGTGACTTTACTTGTGCCTGATACAGTTGTCTTCGGTGTTGGTCTCCAAATCGTCTCTCTAGGGCAGCTGCAAGTATGTCATATTTCCCTTGTTGGCTGATGGGAATGGTCTGCAGTAGTTCTAGGGCAGACCCACGAAGCGCTACCACCAGTGATGTAGCCATTTCGTCGTTATTCCAACCGTTGGCAACAGCAGCGGCTTCAAATTGCCTTCTGTACATTGTCCAGGAGGTTTGACCGTCATACGTTGGAGGTTTGATGTTATACCTCTCGGTGGGTCCTTGATTTTTTAGTCTGCTAAATTCTGCTTGTAGATTCCTCATTTCTTGCTGTACGTTTCCTACTTCTTTTTGTACACTCCCAACTTCTTTTTGTACATGTCCAACTTCTTTTTGTATATTACCTACTTCTTTTTCCAATTTCTCATTTTGCCCGTCCAATATCTTCTGTAATTTTCCTTGCTTGACTACAATTACATCCAGCATCCATTTCTGCAGCTGTTCCTGTTCTGCTTGCCTTCTACCTTCATCCTCTTCCCGTTTCGCTTGCCTTTTATCTACTTAATCTTGTAAAATTTTCTGAAGCCGGTACTGTTCTATTTGCCTTTTATCTTCTTGGTCTTGTAAAATTTTCTGAAGCCGGTCCTGTTCTATTTGCCTTTTTATCTTCTTGATCTTGCAACATTTTCTGAAGCCGGTCGTCCTGTTCTTTTTGGCTTTTATCTTCTTGATCTTGCAAAATTTTCTGAAGCTGGTCGTCCTGTTCTTTTTGCCTTTTATCTTCCTGGTCTTTTAAAATTTTCTGAAGCCGGTCCTGCTGTGCTTGTCTTTTACGTTCATCTTCTTCCCGATCCGCTTGCCTCTCAGCATTTAAATTTTCCATAAAATCGGCCAACATTTTATTAATTTGCTCCATTTCTGCCGTTTGTTGCCTTGTATTGACCATAGAATGTTATAAACTTTTACCAGAATCCACCAATCAAACGGTCTCGTTGACATACTTGTACCTCTTCTTTCCTCGAAAAATACTTCGCAAGTCCGGTCCCTTCACAATCCAACTTCTGACACCAAATGTTACGTTTTTCCCGTGGGTTCTTAATAGAATTACAACTTTGCTATTTTCAACTAATACTTTCTTTATTCACTACCACTGTATACAATTTAACTCACTAAACTAGTCTTATAACTTTACCACTAATATCTATTCAACACTCAATGATTAACTGAACTAACTGACTATCCGACTTAGGTCTGCTTATATATAATCTCAAATCTATCACGAATATTCGGGAAGTATTCCGAATATGATCTCGACGAGGCCATCAAGATAATTCCAGCGATCCGGAAACTTCGCGCCCGGCCGGGCGATGATTCATACAGACAGAGAAGCGAGCGGTACGGCGCCGGCGCGGCGGCTAGTTCTATAGGGTAGCACAAAAACGTTCGGATGGTTGTTAGTCGTGACAGTATTTAAAGTGGCAAATAAAACGCTGTTTTAAGTTTTGTAAGATTTAAATTGTTCTATAAATTCGTAATCAGTTTTAATGTAGATCACGCCATGTTTTATGTCAAATACAGACTCCGCGATTTTCAATAGCCAAGGAAAAAATATTATGGAAATATATGCCCCTTACATCCTCTTAAATACCCGTAGAACGGTGTGCCGAAACATTCAATTTAATAAAAAAATGCATTTAGATGTTGACATGCAAAATAATATTTGACGATATTTTTTTAATATTTTTTAAATAATAAAAAAAAAACATTAAATTGATGGCGCTCGAGTTATGTAGAAGTCTTTTGTTATATTTCATCAAAAAAGTAGCATGCGTTGGTAAAATCTTTACCAAAATAGTTTGCATTTAATATTACCATCATAGATAAATATTAAGGGGGAATAGAATGGACTCTCCTGTACTTATACTTGTAGCCACAAGATTGAGTGTCTTTCGCGTCATCTGTTGCCTTATGATCAAGTAGCCAAGGATATCTGTAATATATGGCTTCCATGATGTTATGAACCATACAAACGATCTCTTTACTACTAGATGCCCTCCTAGGGAGACAACGAAAAACGCGGGCTTTTCAAAAAAGTGTTTTATTAAATGTTTAGGAGCTACAAGAAAAGTTTCAATTCAAAAGTTAGAATTTTTACCCTAATATCTGTCAGATGTTTAAAAAAAGAAATGCGCACCACAAACTGGAGAAAAACATCTATTTTTTTTTACCTGCTTTGACTTTGCCATGCGCGTTTATTTTTTCTGATACATCTGAGAGATAATAAGTAAAAAACTCTTTAACTTTTGTATTTAAACTTTCTAGCTCCTCCAGGGAAGGTGCAAAACAGAAAAAACAACTCGGTACCCACTTCACATTTCTTAAACTATCGATAAACATTTACAAGAAACCAAGAGTTTTTAAATAAGTAGATTTCATATACTCATATCAAATATACCTATGTAGGTATATTAACTTTAATATATCTATTTTCATATTTAAATAAGATTTAGCTATAAAATACTAGTAAACACTGCGATTGAAAGTAAAAACTTTATATCATATTCTATTTGTTACTTGTGTAGGTTAAAAAAAACAGTTAAAAAGAACCACCAAGTATGATGAAGCACAAAAATAGGTTTCAAATTACACATTATTACAGAAGTTAAATAAAACAATTTAAACCATTTTTGTTAACAATAAAGGGAAAAATAATACTAGGGATAATTAGTACACTGCTTTTGGATGTTTCAAAATAATTTAATGAGATATTTTTCTCTACATATGACCTGCTCTTTAAACACCAGCATAATTGACAGTGCAATAAAAGTAAAATACCTTCAGGCGGTTTAGTAGGGTATAACAATTTTAGATTTTAGTATACAACTACTCTTGATAAAGGCCTCATCAAGCCGAAACATGTGTAGAGAAAAATATTGTAGTATAACGTACCCGGGTCGATTCAACATAGTTGAATGAGATAAGTTGAGCTTTGTCTTTATTTTGCCAATGATCGTCAAAATAGATTAAAAAGAAAATTAATACCTACGTCGTGTTATTATTAAATCTTACACAATATTTAATTATTCGGATTGCGCTTCGACTAAACACAATTAGGGAAATTTGAGGGAAAGGTGAGTCATGTAAATCAAACAACAGATTCCTAATACGCCTAATTTATTAAAGAAAAGCGTGCCATACTCCGCCTGGAATTCACGAGGGAAAAGAGCATGGCAGAGAAAACCTCGATCCCAATTCCTAAACCGAGTAATGCTGTACAACCTTTACTAGTATAACAATTAATTAAACTACTGTCTCACGCACCACAATTTGTCGTTCCACACTTGTGACAATACTACAATACATTCAAAACTAAAGAGTTTAGTATTAGTTAGCCAGACGTCGCCAGCAGGTACTGAGGTCCCATACGGGAGGCTACTCAGCTATAGTTGCAAATTGAGCCAATATCTCTAGTAAGACCTGCAGGCCGATTAATATATATTTCCTTCTTCATCGCTTAGCGATTGATTATATTATGTAAACACTTTTGTGATTGAATAGTATTTCTCTTGTAGGCTGTAAGATTATAGGATACGGAAGAACGATTCAAATAGCTTATACCTTTACTGTTGCTTATTACTAATAGTCATTTCGATATAATATATTTCAATTCCGAATATATGGTTTTATTCTGTGTAATTGTGCACAGGCTACAGATCTTTTATCATTTCGGGTGCTTATAAGCAATTGGCATCAAGTCAAAATCAAGGTTACAAATTAATGTTAATTTAAATTTCACATAGGTTTCATACAAAAGCAAATCATTAAAAATATAGGATTTGTTAAAAGAACGACTTAGGGTGCTTTGCTCGAAAGCTCACGATTTATAGCTAGGATATTCGCTCAGTCAGGGGAGGAAAATGTTAGTGGATTCATCAAGTCCCTTACTTACATTACAATCACAGTCATACTAAAACTAAAATTCCAGCACGAAAAGACAGCAACCAATACAGTGTTATTCACAGCATAAAACGATCTCATTAAAATTATATACACATGTTATTCCATCAAATATTAATTATCAATGAGAATAAATGAAATATTCGTGCAAATTATGTTAATATCAATATCAAAATATATACACATGTTAGGCCATCAAATATGAATTATCAATAAAAATAGGAGAAATATTTATGCAAATTATGTTAATAACAATATCAAAATATATACACATGTTATGCCATCGAATATGAATTATCAATGTAAGAGAAATATTTATGCACATTAGGTTAATAACAATATCGAAATATATACACACGTTATACCATCAAATATGAATTATCAATGAGTATAAAATATATAATGGTTCAAATTAGGTTAATAACAATATTATAAGTTTCATCCTACCGACCTGCAATGACATAATATTGCAACACAGAAGCAAAACAATTCACCAAAATAAACCGTACACACCGCTGGCTTCTGACTCCATTTTTCGTTCTCGAGCAATACCTTTCGGATATCCTCCAAAAAACCTCGCAAAAACTAGACTTCAGTAATTTATGACTTGATTTATCTTTTACATGTATAAAGGGTGTCTCAAAATATATACATATATAGGGTGTCTCAAAAATGAATGTATCAGGTCTAATGAAATAGTATTTTAAAGAGATGGGTTATCTCAATATCTCATTAAATTAGTTTGAAATATCTAAAAGCAATGTACTAATTATCCCTAGTATTGTTATTCAACGATGTTTCACAAGGATCCTACCGCCGAAACTATTCATTCAATAAAGGGAAACACCACAACATGGAATAAAAGAAATACTTTTCTATAAAATAATTCTATTTATGTATTACAAATACAAAATATTTATTAGTGCCATAACAGAAGTTTTACACAAGTCAAATATTTTACAGAAATAGTAATTAGGTACGTAATATCACTAAATTGTTGTATCATTATTCAAGAATGCTATAGAAACGTCGTGAAATAAGATACTCTGTGATTCTTATTTGGAAGGTTTTAATAGGTAAGGACCTTATGTGGAAGAACAATTTATTATCAAACAAGGATCGACAGAAATATATCCCTGTTTGCATGTGATTCATTCAATGAAAATCAGTATAAATATTGTTATTATTCCTAGTTAGATGGGAATGAACATTTCAAAAGTTTCATCATCTCCAAGATTTGATTTTACATGCAATAAACAGAAAAAAATATATAAGCAAAGAACTGTTAAGATATTCAGTCTGAAAAAACACATTTTACAATCAGATGTATAGTGCAGATTTTAAAGCATTCTTATGGCCCTTCTTTGAAGGGAAAAACACGGCTCCCTTCAGTGGCATGCCCCCAGATTAAGATACCATAAGATATCCTAGGATGGACACATGCAAAATACACTGATCGAGTGACCCCTGGAGAAACATTTACAGTTAAACTTGAAAGTGCAAAAACTACAGTAGCAAATTTAGCACATATACACTCTATAAAAGCTTTGAATCTAATTTCAACCCCAAAAACGTTACTGGCTCATTAGGACAATGCAAATCTATATTTCGAGTCGAGATGCAGAGTTTTGATACAATCATAATTAACTGATTTGCCGTAAACCAATTTGCAACATTCGACTGTGTTTCCGTTACCGCTACTTGTAAGTTATCCACAACTTAATTTCTTTTAACAACAGTTAAAAAAATAATAAAATCAGCACTGGGATCACTGCACTCTAGGCCATTAATATAGACCAGAAGGAGCAGCTGTCCCAGCAGTGATACTTGAAGGATACCATACTTTATTCATAGAATCTATATTGAAGGTCATTTATATCCACTACTTGAGATCTACCCATAAGATAAGATTTTATCAGTTTTATCAAAGTGAAAAATTATAAAGTTTTAACTTTCTTGCAAGAGTGACGATAGACACACAATCGAACATCTTGCTCAGATCACAGAATGTGGCAGCTGTATATTCTCCCCTCTTAAGATCCTCTTTAACCAGTTCAATTAACTAGTTAACAGCCATTGTTGTTGATTTTGCATTTCTGAAACCAAAGTGTTTACTACTAAAAAAATTATGTGCTTCAAAACAGTTGGTAACTCTAGATTTTAATGCTCTCCTTAAATGTTTTTGAAAAAAGGGAACAATTGATACAATTTTAATTTTATGAAATATTAAAAATCATTGTTTTTATTTACTGATCGTGAAAACAAGGTGGAAAAGAAATTCTCTTATTTAAGTATTTGTTGCATAATCAACATTTTTTAATGTATTAAGGATGAACCTAATATTATGCCTGATGCAGACTTCAGTTTATATAAAAATTTAGAATTAACATAGGTACTTTGAAAGTTGCCTGCCTTTTATGTATTCTTTAGCTTTGAGAAATAGTTCACTCTAATTGTCCTTAGAGTTAGAGTCACTTTTTAAAAAAGTTTCTTACAGTCACATGGCTGTTTACCTATTTTTTAAAACTAAATATCCTGCTATGTAGTTTAGCGCAGGGTTTCAATCGACTTTAAGGAAGAGGTACATTTCCTGGAACATGATTCAATGCTTCCTCTATTCATTCGCCTTCCTCTGGCGGCTCCTGTAAAAAAATATCTCATTTGAAATAGCTTCACTTTCAGCTATTCTTTTTTTAATTTATTTTTGTAACTAATAAATTAATATTATTGTACCTAATTAATTACAAACCTGTGTTACTAATCTTTGTACAGTTCCAAAACTTCTTATGAGAAGACTCATTTTATAAAGGCAACTCGTAACACTTTGCCTGGATTGCTTCTAAAAGAACAACCGTTAAGGCTGTCGAAGAGCTGGTCAAGAAATTCCAGAAAAGCTGCTGTGCGGGCTGCTAATTTTGACAATTTAAATTCCTTGTTCTCCACAATTACATGAACATAATTACGTAAAATGTAAAATACCTGACTTTATAATATTTTGATATAGCAGAAAAAATTATAAATAATGGAAAATTAACTAAAACCTGGGTACATTTGGAGACCTTGATTTAACTGAGCAGTTCTTTGGTCAAGATGTCTGGCTTTTAGCGTCAAACTTTTAACTTGAGAGACATTATGACATTAATCTCCGAAAGCAATGTAGAAATATTTTGTGTTGGTTGAAAGAATCAAATCGAACGAGAAGATGGCGGAATTGGCGGACAACTGCAGGTGGATTCTTAAGCAGGACGCCCACAGAATCGGCACAGACCGGCTCGGCACGGCCAGCACTGCCGGCATTCGTTATTAAACGAGATGCCGTTCCGCGCTGTTCCGATTAAATGGGCGCTGCCTCGTTTAATAACGTACATAGCAACTTATGCCGGCCGTGCTGGCCGGTCTGTGCCGAATCAGTGGGCGTCCTGCTTTAACCGGTCGGGACGTTTCGAAACCGACCAGTTACCGAGTGGGAGCGATTCTCGACGCAATCGGTCCCGACTTGATTCCGACATATACCGACTTGAAATGGCACATCTACTCGGTAGCTATGAAGGTCCCGAGTGGAAACAATAATTTGTTTTGATTGGACGAAGGGACCGCAAAATTTGTAAATTGTAAATAATAATCATGAAATGAAATAAATACTGAATGAAATAAATTTTATTAGCAACATTCTGTATGATACACAAAATACATAAGGTAGGGCTCACCCTATGTAAAACTACACTTATTCACGAAAAACAACAATCAAAAATTATCTTTAATAAAATTAATCGTCTTCCCTTCATCTTCCCGTCTTCTATACGTAGATCTAACATACAAAGGCAATTTATTATACTCAATTAGTACCTTATAATGAATTTAAAGTGCAGCTCTTTTTCACAATTGGAAAATGAGGAGATATATTATTGTTTTATAGATAATTGTACTAGACTTTACTGGCAAAAATTGACATCCTTCTAAAAATCCAATTTTTTAAATTATTTTTTCGCTATATAATTATTATGATTTTTAAAGTTTAGTTTACAGTCAGTCAATCATAATATACCGAGATATTTGCAATGTGTTACACATCCTAATTTGTGTTGTTTTAACAAAATTCTCATTAATGTTTGCACAAAATATCATAACATTAGTTTTTGTTACATTGTCAAAATACTATTTTCTACTAACCATTTTTCTACCTTTGCTAACTCTACAGTCATTTCATCAATAGTTTTTTTTCTGCATTTTCCCCTTGTATGGATATTTGTGTTTTGTGAAACATAATAAGGTAATTTTTCAGTTTAGCAACAATTGGAATTTTGTAAAAACACTTTTTGATTCTTCATTTAGACACTTTTAAAAGACGTTTTTGACCATTAAAATATTGCGCAATTGTTTGGTTTTCCCACAAAAAAGCCCCAAAGTTCGACATTGAGGAGCTGAAATGTACAAATCATGACATTTTTGGTATCTGACGCAGGACGATTGTTGCAATGTTGCCAAAGGTTGCACCTTTTCTTACGAGGTAAAGAAACGCTAACTCAAATTCACGTATGCGTAACCAACAAGGACTAACGCAAACTAACCGAAGCTAACCTAAATTAATGTAAAAATAATTATTTATTTATTTATTTGTTGTAAGTTTAGATAATTATTGGATATCATAGAAAATCGCGTTTTTTTATATTTCTATGTATTAAAAAAGTAAATTTGAAAGGAAATAGATCGGTGAAAACAAGATTTTCCGCATATTTTTATAATTTTGGTTAATTGGTTGGATCATCTTTCACTTAGCTTAAATACATAACTGATTTCAGAAATTTCCCCAAATGGGGAAAAAAAATTTCTGCGGAAATGCATCATTTTCATTTTCTCAACTCTAGATTAACTGAAATTAGTTACATGAAAACTGCTTTACATTCTAAACAGTTTTCTAAACATAATACCCTAAAAAAATTCTTGATTTTCATTTTTTTTTGAAAATATTGAAAAAAGAAGCTTTTCTAAATAGAAATTCACGAAAAATTTTCTGCCAAAATGTATATTTTTTATTTTTCCAGTTACATGAAAACATGTTTTTACGATCTACTGTGAACTACAATACGAGCTACCTACGACCATTAAATATAAACAATGGGTCTACCTAATCCTAGTGACATACTTACGACCTGTTCCAAACTACTTCACGCTACTTACGAACCACCCCGCGCTACCTACGACCTACTCCAAGCTAGCCCGCGCTATCTACGACCTAGTTCAAGCTACTCCGAGCTACCTACAATCTACTCTGCGCTAGTTACGACTTGCTCCGAGCTACTCCGCGCAACATACGACCTACTCCAAGCTACTCCGACCTACCTAAAATCTGCTCCAAACTACCCTGAGATATCTTACGACCATAGTTAGTTTCGTTTCGTTTTAGCAACTACGCACTTGCTTCGTGCATGCCTCAGCCATATCATTTTCACGCCATCCTAGGCGAAATCATTTCGGTTAGCTTGAGTTAGATTGGGTTAACTTTAGTTACTTTCGGTTAATCTCGTCTCGTTTAAGCCATTACGCACCTTCGTGAAGAAAGGCTTGCGCAAATCACAAGCCTTTCTTCATGCAAGCTTAGGCAAAACTATTTCGATTAGCTTGGGTTATCTTTGGTTAGTTTGGGTTAGTTTGGGTTAGCCTTGGTTAGTTTGGGTTAGTTTTGGTTAGTTTGGGTTAGTTTCGTCTCGTTTAAGCCACTACGCACTTGCGTGAAGAAAGGCTTGCGCGAAGCGCAAGCCTCTCTACGCAGCCCTAGACGAAACAATTTCGATTAGCTTGGGTTAGCTTTGATTATTCTGAGTTTTCTTTGGTTAGTATGGGTTAGCTTTAGTTACTTTGGGTTAGCCTTGGTTAGTTTCGGTTAGCTTTGGTTAGATTCGTCTCGTTTAAACCATTACGCACTTGCGTGAAGAGAGGATTGCTAATCCAAACTAACCAAAGCTAACCGAAATTGTTTCGCATAGGCTTTCTTCAGGCAACTGCGTAGTGACTTAAACGAGACGAAACTAACCAAAGCTAACCTAAACTAACCAAACCTAACCCAAACTAACTAAAGCTAACCCAAACTAACCAAAGCAAACTGAAACTAATCAAAGCTAACCGAAATTGTTTCGTCTAGGGTTGCTTCCTCGTTCATGCAAGCTTAGGCGAAACAATTTCGGTTAGCGTTAGTTAGTTTGGGTTTGCTTTGGTTAGTTTGGGTTAGCTTTAGTTAGCTTTGGTTAGTTTCGTCTCGTTTAAACCACTACGCACTTGCGTGAAGAGAGGATTGCGCGAAGCGCAAGCCATTCCTCACGCAAGCCTAGGCGAATCAATTTCGGTTAGCTTGAGTTAGTTTTTTCTGGAAAACAAGCCATGTGAAAAATTAATATATTTCACTTCACGCATAACCTTTCGCTCGCTCCGTTCGACTCGGGGGCGTAACGAACAAGAACTAACCCAAGCTAACCCAAAATAATGTAAAAAATAAATATGTTTCACTTCACGTATGGCCCTCCGCTCGCTCCGGGGGCAACCAACTAGGACTAACCCAAACTAAGCCCAAGGATTAACCAAAACTAACCCAATTTAATGTGAAAAATTAATATATTTCACTTCACACATAACCCTTCGCTCGCTCCGCTCGACTCGGGGGCGTAACGAACAAGAACTAACTCAAGCTAACGCAAAATAATGTAAAAAATAAATATGTTTCACTTCCACGTATGGCCCTTCGCTCGCTTCGCTCGCTCTGGGGGCAACCAACTAGTACTAACCCAAACTAACCGAAGCTAACTCAAATTAATATAAAAATAAATCACTTCTCTGGTTAATCGTCCTATAGAACGATACTTTTGTAGCCGATTTTCGCTAAAAGAAACTTAAGCCCAAGGATTAACCAAAACTAACTGGAGCTAACCCAATTTAATGTGAAAAATTAATATATTTCACTTCGCGCATAACCCTTTGCTCGCTCCGCTCGATTCGGGGGTGTAACGAACAAGAACTAACCCAAGCTAACCCAAAATAATGTAAAAAATAAATATGTTTCACTTCACGTATGGCCCTCCGCTCGCTTCGCTCGCTCCGGCGACAGCCAACTAGACCTAGCCCAAACTAACCGAAGCTAACTCAAAATAATGTAAAAATATATCACTTCTCTGGTTAATTGTTGTAAGTTTAGATAATTATTGGATATTATAGAAATTCGCGTTTTTTTGTATATCTATGCATTAAAAAAGTAAATTTGAAAGAAAGTAGATCGGTGAAAACAAAATTTTCTGCATATTTTTATAATTTTGGCTAATTGGATCATAACCAATCCTAAAGCGCGCTTTTCTTTTAGTAGTTAAATTGGGCTAGTTTTGGTTAGCTTGGGTTAGTTTTAATTAATTTGAGTTAGTTTCGGTTTGCTTCCGTTAGTTTGGGTTAGATTCGGTTAGCTTGGGTTGGTTTTGGTTATCTTTGGTTAACTTGGGTTAGTTTTGGTTAGCTTCAGGTAATTTGGTAAAGAAAGCAAGGAACGTACGCAAAGCGCACGTCTTAACTTCTCACTCACTTTTGGCCTTACGCGAGATAGATTATGTCATTGATTCAAGTCATTTTCGTGTATTTATTTTTCATTAAAATAATATTTTTATTGCAGATGGATGTATATTTATTTTTTAAACAAATATAACCACTTCATAATTGTTGGTTAGAGCCTCATTATAATTTTACCAAAATTGTTAAAAAAAGATGCATAAAATCTTGTTTTCGCTGGTTTGTCTTTCAAATTCACTTCTTTAATGCATTAGAAAAACTACAAACGTAAAATATCGCGAATTTCTATTTCTATCCAACTGTGACCTTAGTTTGGGTTAATACAATATATAAAAGCGAATGGTACGTTTCATTGGGTGTATTTGTATCATTGTGTGTATTTGTATCATTCACCTGAATAAAAGAGAGAAAACGGCAAACATTGTGCACGATTTTCAATAATGAATTTTCGTAACAAATTTACAGTGAAATTTTTAAAATGAAATCTGGCAACAGTGAGCTTGTGACAAATTAAACATTGAAGTTTTGGCTACTGACATTACTGACAGTGACAAGAAGGAGAATATATTTACTTATTTACAACTAAAACTTAATTTTATTTAATGGGGCTATCTGTCGCTCTGAGTTAGATCCGAAATAAAACGTAGGCCTCTTGTTCTTCTAATTAATATTCTCAGACGTGTATGGACTATATTTGTAGTGCTTTTTTTTGAAGTGGCTTGGCAAGAGTAATGGCGATTGTAGTGCACCAACAAATGTGAAAAAATTATTTAATTACACACCTTTTCATGCTTTGCGCGGCATATAATGGTATGGATTGTATTCTGGACGTTGCTTAGAATCAGTGAATATTTGTTTTAAGTCTGTGGTTAAATGGTTGCTACTACTGAAAAATTACCCATAATAATAAAATTATTATATTATAGTAAATAAAATAAGTAAGCAAAAACTACTACTAACCTCAAAATCTATTATTTTGAATACTGAAACCTTGAAATGCAGTGCAGCCGACACGACAGTAGCAAATTTTATTCGGGAGCGGTTAAGAATATCAACTTGTCGGTATCGACTAGGTGCCGAGTTCACTACCGACCGAGATATACCGATCCAAACGTACTCGATACGGTCCGTCCCGATAGGTTAAGAATTTGCCTGCAGATGATAAAATCCTGCTCCCCTCGCACGGATTTTAGTGCATGGCAGATTGGAGTTTCCACTTATACTTGCGTCATCGAGGGGTTTGTCCCCGTATATCACAGATATCTTTGGCTACTTGATCACAAGGCAACAGATGGCGCGAACGACGCTCAAAAATGCGACTACACCTTTGTCATTTAAAGAGCGCAGCCCATGACCCAGTTCAGTATTAGGCCCTAGAAACAAAATCACAATATACAAGAGCATAATAAGACCAACACTACTTTACGGTTTAGCGGTATGGTGCGAGGACAATGTGATAGAAAGACAAAAACTTCAACTAAAGTTTTACACGTTTCGATTAAACAGTTCCCAGTTAACGAAAACACTAACGCACCTGGGATATGACCAATACCTCCTAGAACAAGGCCAGACGGCTTACGCGTGACGTCATCAAAAGTGGTCTTAACTTATTTACAGGCGTATATTGAAATGTGCAATTTCTTTTAAAATTTCACAGTTAAGTAGACATTTTAGATGCAAAAATCTCGAAAAAATATAACAAAAACTTGTGTTTTGTATATTTATCTTTTTTTATATGTAGTTTGAAATGTAATTGGCCTAATACAATACCTCCTACAAGCTGATATTACTTTAAGCACGACTATTATGACTGATAATGTGTATTACTCATTTTTTTTTAATCAAAAATGAAATTGCAGTTTACTTACCTTTTTCTGCATACCTACATAAATAATATTTAAGAGCTTCCGGCTAAAACAAGGCTGCAAGTCATGAACAGCCTTTAGACGTGCCTCATTCGATTTTTGTTAAAGGAAAACGAAATTTCAAAGCAAAAACCTTCGAATATCCAGTTTATCAAAATAGAATCTACCTATTTTGATAAACTGAAACTAGATACCACGGTAAAATATCACTATAGGTATAAAAGTGTCATAATAGGTAATAGCTTGGGTCATAATAATGTTAAATTTGATAGTGCGTTTTCTCCTCGGTTTTCTCCATATAAAGAACCTTGCAATCTTCAAATATTTATGATAAAACATGAAAGATTTATACAGGTTTCAAATTATTACTTTTTTATGTTAGATTTGGTATATTACTCGGTATATTATTTTGGTCTAATATTTATTTATTAAAAGTCTCCAGTTTCCTTTTTTCCTTTTACCCAAAATATTATTATTATGTTTAGAACAATAATTATTATTAAGAAAGAAGTGTATTTGAAATGCTGCAAAGAAAAATTTTTGAAACATCAATTTTTAGGTGGTTTTTACAATTTTAAAAATGGTTTTGATTTAGATAGTTTAACAACAGCTCACAAAGAAAAGATTTTTTATTGTAAATATCTAAAAATGTGTCTTCGAACTCATTAATCAGTTTTTTAAATATAATATAGACTGTTGAAACTACGTTCACGAGGATATAAAAGAGCCCCACGACTTAAGGAATTAATGAAATTGTAAGAATCTTCTACAACACAAGGTTCATTTAAAGTTAAATTTTCTTTACAAAATTCACAACTTACTTTTTTTAAAACAATATGACAGCAATATCTACTTAAATAAGTGATTAACTGGCATTTCAGATCCTCTGCTGTGTCTTGTGAATGTGACAAATTATTAAGAAAACCCGAGAGAAAACCTTTCAGAGCCTCTATAATAAGAGGCCGTTCCCACTTGTTGGGTGTAGGATCCGACAAAATATCGGGTGCTCTAGTGGCAATACATTTTATATGAAGCTGTTCACATCTATATTACTCCGTTTTTTTGTCGGCTCCGACAAATATTGTCGGGCGTTTTGCCAGCGCCGCACGCCCGATCAAAAATCGTGTCGGATCTCGTTCGCATATGAGCTTGTATGGCGCTGTTCACATATGTCGGATGTCGAGCCTGAAAACCCCCTACCAGCTACCCTAATCAAGTATTTTTATAGTTTATGCCTTCTGAAACTCGTGCCCGTAGATCGTTGAATGTAGTTATGGACATTCTAAAATAATTAAAAAACTTATGTTTGTCACTTTTCAATCCAGTGATAAAGGTTTGAAAAGTTTCCAAAGAAAATCGTTCCTTCAGGATTGAGTGCACCCAAAATTTTCTATTATTGGCTTGTTTTCTTCTAAAATAATACAGCACAACAAAATCTTCGTCGACGTCCACCGCGAACAGGCGTTTCGTGGAGAGTACCGAAATTGGCCCCAGCTACGATCGGGTACGACAGCCGACTAGTGTGAATAGAGGTGGCGATTAAAAAATGGATCCTACGTCCGACAAGTGAGAACGGGCTCTTAAAGGATTAAATATTTTGAGAACTAATTTAACATTTTGCTTTTTTAGAAATGATGGAAAAAGGGCCTTTAAACTACGGGAATATCCATGTTTTAATATTTTGTCTCGTTTTAGTTCATGAAGTTTTTTGACCACTGAGGGCATATAGCAAACATTGCATTACAGCCTTTATGAGGCATAATTACACTAAATATTAGTTACCCCAAAATTAGCTAACAGGAACAAATTTTATAAACTTGCTGACCACATTGAACAAGCACAAAATAAACTCTTATTACACGAACGCAACAGGTCAACTCCAAACATTTTGGGAAGCTAAAAACATGAACTTTAGATCTTTTCGGCGAGTTTCCACCGCACAGCATTGTTCACATAATTTTACACACACGAAAGTGTAAAGAAATTAACAGAAAAACAATCAAAATCGAACAGAACAATAATTAAGAAGCTGGTCGAAAGTACGCCATTACGCCAACTGACAGAAAGCACTGAGGCAGTGTTGCCAGATTTAGAATTAGTTTCATACATTATTTGGGATGTAAACTATTAACGTATATTTAGTTGGACTTTAATTTTTACAGCATTTGTTGAATGACATTTGAAATTATTTTTTTAAATGGAACTAAATATTTATACAAAATAATTAGGTTATTGGTTAGCACCGTTTATTTTCTTAAAGGTTTTGATTCCGTTATTGCTTCACTTTTCGGTTTTTATATATTTACTTTTCGGATTTTAAATATTTATTTATATTTAATATAACTTTACTATAATATACCAAAGCAAACTTTTACATTAAGTATCTAATATATTGTTAATTGTAATCTTGGAATCCAAGACGAATATTTTACGTTTCTTTGAAAAATAATTTGTGGCAAATAGCAAGTAGCTCAAATTGTGATAAAGCGCCCAATCTGGCTGCACCGGATACATGACGTCGAGATGGGAATTGACATTCCAGTCGCCCAGCGTGGCAATCAACGTTAAATACGGAAGTAGGCGCGATAAAATAAACGATACTTTTACTGGGCTCCTCTTGGGTCCTCTTAATGCTTTGCTTATGGCAAAAAAATATAGACCACTTTTGATGACGTCACTGCTAATTTTAATATCAGCTAGTTGGCTTAGTTGTAGGAGGTATTGATATGACTCAAACAATCATATAAAATACGATCTGCAAAAACTAATAATGCAGGGAGTTTCCTGCTATTTTAAATATTCTCACATTGTAAGAGGGCTGCGGCTTTCAAATATGGTGGAGGCTTCCAACTTTTTTTATTTTTCATTAGAACGTAATTTTATAGAAGTAAAATCGTCTAGCAGCCTGTCAAGACATCAAAAGCATAATAACCCACATTTTACTTCAGACGCAATACGCGCAGGAAACTACACGCAAACCGTAGGAATGGCTTCTACGTGTTGCATCAGCTGAATATAGCTTCTCAGCACTTATTTTCGGTTGCGGTACCGCTATATTCGTAAAGAGATATCTTTCCATGAGAGTAATTTCAATGAAAAATGCACTATGAGTTTTCTGCTGCTGATTTTAAACTCGATAATAAATGTGACTTTAATTAGAGATCTCCATTTGTAGTTTTGTATTTTTGTTGAACTCTGTCAATCGCCTTTCTCAGATGAGTGAAGGTATTAATGATGATAGTCCTGTTTTATAGATGCTCTCATATCACCTATTACATAATATGTATATCTTACGTTTTTTTTAAATTTTAGATAACTTTGTAATTTTTTTTTAGCTTAATAAACTACGATGTTACCCGTAAAACTATACTGAATATATCTCCTGAACGTCCTTTCCAATCGAATCGCAAAGGTGATGTTAAGCGGCGTTCAGTCAAGTCTTTGAAATATTCTTATAAGACTCCAAGAAATGGAA
>MU186843.1:50360-61266 GCA_016904865.1 Pissodes strobi
AATAATGAAATAATTTGTTTTTGGTATTTATTAGTCGGGTCTTGGGTTTTTATGAAATCTCCATTATTCAAAATTTCTTTGATTTTAGAATTAACAGAAATAATAAAATGTCAATCAAAAACAAATTATTAATTTATAACCGAGTAATTAGCCCAAAGTCCTTTATGGAGCTATTGCATACATACACACAAGTAAAACAAACAAGAAAAAAATACAAGTTTTCCAAAATAAAATACTAAGACAAATCACTAACGCACCATAGTACATTCGCAACACAACATACACGCCGGACGCCGACTTATTAAAAGTCGAAACAATTCAAGAACATTTAACAAATAGACATGTTAGGTTCTTGGAACAAGTAAACAATCACACAAATCCACTAATCACAACATTATTTGACGGGGAAGGCCGGCCCGATAGGGAAAGGCTCAAAAACTTTGTTACATAACAATTTAGCACGAATATGTAACAGAAGTCAAATAAAGTCAGTGATTCCACTCATAATCTTGCATGATTTTCGAACGACCAGTGCCTTTATCGAGCTGTTAGAGGAATAAACTGAAACAAATTAGTTATATACGTAATCTCAGTCACTAGATTGTATTGTATCCTACAGTGCACTTCAATTAAATCATTTACCTTGCGAATAATTTCCCTTTTCGGCGGTAATCCACCTTAAAAGAATTGTTGGTTGCCTACGGACGAGTGTAATATAGTGTACTTCAGAACGTTTCATAGAAAGGGTTATTCTTGGAACGTTGCCAGATGTTTAATTGCCAAAGCGGCTGCCCTGTGATTTTGACGTGGTTACGATTCAAGCCCACAGGAAAATACATAATTACTTGATGTGCTGCCCTTGTTTTGATATTAAACAACTGTTTTTCGCTTTTGCGTTAAAAATACGCAGTCGAAATATGTTATTAAATGCGTCTGTTCCCTAACTTGGCAACGTCGCTTGAATTGGTCGCAAATGTTTTCAGCAAGAAAAACCGGCTGGAGCAGGTACGTTTAGGTTCGATTCGTCTTCGGTCGAGTGTGCACGTGTCGGGTATCGGCCATTTTGTTTCAGCTTCATATACATATATGTTAGTTACAGGGACTGTGTAGATTCCCCGAATAGGATTCGGCCGTCCAGCCGGGGGTTGGAGCCTCGTGCATGTACAAGATATAAATGTGTGTGAATGTCCAGCCGGTGGTGTTCGAACCTTAAAACAAGCCGTGCATGTAACAGTCTAAGCTTCCAGGAGTACATATTCGACATACTGGAGGCTCTAAAAATAGTATCTTTATCCATCAGGTGTAACTTATCTGGGATGGGTCGCCCCAGCTCTAACTAAGCCGAATAGAGGTCGTTTCTGGCTGAATTTTCTCGGGAAAAAGGCCAATAGAGAGTTTACTACTACTACTATAACCTAGAAATTAAACATGGGGATTATTATAGCTTTATACCGTTGTGAGATTGAAACCTCATAATGGCGATGATAACAGAACTGTTTAAGTCAGACAAAATAGATTGGACAGACATAGTACTGTCCATTCCCATCTCCCGTAACTCCCGGTACAAGTCCGTATATAAAATGGGACAAATAAACAGAATATGCTCCAAATCAGCAACTCCCGTGTTACAATCACAATTTGAGTAATTAATGAGGTCTATTCTATATAAATGAGCTGGACAAAGACAGTGTCAAGTCCTCATCCTTATAATAGTAGTAATATGTCTCCTATCAGTAGAAGTAGTAAACCCTCTATTGGCCTTTTGCTTTAGCAAGTTCAGCCAGAAAACACCTCTATCCATGCTTAGTTAGTGCTGGGACGACCCATCCCAGATAAGTTACACCATGGTGGATAGAGATACTATTTTTGGAACCTCCAGAATGTCGAGTATTTACTCCTGGGGGCTCCGACTTGTACATGCACGGCTTGTTTTAAGGTTCGAACACCACCGGCTGGACGTTCACAAACATTTAAATCTTGTGCATGCACAAGGCTCAAACCTCTGGCTGGACGTTCGAACCTTCCTCGAAGAGGCAAAACGGTCTCAGAACGTTCACCATGCGCCCTTCAAACTAATTATATATGTATATGAAGCTGAAGACGAAATGGCTGATACCCAACACGGGTTCACTCGACCGAAGACGAATCGGAAGTCAGAATAAGGTTATAGTAGTAGTAGTAAGACTCTCTGTTGGCCTTTACGTGAGAATTCAGCCAGTAGAGACCCCTGTCCGGGCTTAGAAAGAACTGGATTCCAGATTAGTTCTACCCTGGTGGACAGGGTTACTATTTTTAGACCCTCCAGTGTGTGGAGTATGTACTCCTGGAGACTCCAACTTGTTCATGTACGGCTTGTTCTAAGGTTCGAACACCACCGGCTGGACGTTCACAAATATTTAAATCTTGTATATGCATGGGGTCTAAACCCCGGCTGGACGACCGATTCTTCCTCAGTGAATCAAAACGGTCCCCGAACGCTCACCACGCGCTCCCCAAACTGAGCATAAATATATGTATATGAGGTTGAAGACGAAAGGGCCGATACCCGGCACGTGTTTACTTGACACTAGAATAAGGTTATAGATAACATCTACCCATTGAAATGCATGTAACATGCATTTCAATGCATCTACTAAAAGTGATATTTCAGTTCGTAGTGCACTTGTGAATGCATAAAGACCTGCAATTGCCAAGTATATGGCACTCCGCTCGCTCCGGGGCTCATTAAAAGCAAACAAACCAAGTGCTAACTTAAGCCATACCCAAGAAAAACCCAAAAATCGAGAAAAACTGTTCTTAAAATTAAAACCAAAACTGACGAGATTTGAACCCGGGTCGCCGAAGTGAGGGCCAACCATGGAGACCTCTAGACCATTTGCTGACTTACAAACAACTGGTCGCATTGTGAAGACATGCGTCACCTCACGTAGGTAGCCAATCACGCGCCTCTCATTCACAAGTAGTGCAATACCAACTGAAATCTCGCCTACCAAAACATGCCATACACTCCACCTAACAATATCGAGGACATGAAGCCAACACGCCAAGGAAGGATGATGTAAGAGTGACGTTGAGTCACTAGAATCAAGGGAAGACGGTTTTAGTGGGTAGGCCTTGAGTGGAAAGTCCCACACTCCCCTCACCCGAGGAGGTAACAACAAGGGAACATTTTTACACACCAGAAAAAAGTGGTAATTTCACCTAATCTAATCACTCTTCTAATCACTATAACCTTTTTCTATGACTTAGAGATGCAAGAATAAACTAAAGTATCGATACTGAAACCAAATCGATACCTTTTTACTAAGTATCAATGCTTACCGACACTTATTAAAAAAGTATCGATACTTTCAAGTATCGGTATCAAAAGATTTACACATTTTTTATAAATCACCCTCGAGAATCTCGAGATATTGTTGGTAATATTGTATTACATACTACATAAACATTATTTAAAGAAAAAATGAGCGAGTCTGCTAGTACTCGAGACACTGATGTGTTAACATATCTTGTATCGACATGCACAGATATTTGAGCAGCCCTCGTAAAATCACTGCGCATTGTTATGATGTCACAGCCGTTTACACATTTCTGTCCCATTTGCCGAGATTTACCCTCATATGCAAAAAGCCAGACATTCTTTTTGGGAATATCCGCCCGAGTCCTCCCTCCTGACAAGTGCTGGGCTCAAAATGTATAGATTTGTATTTTTGTCACTTTACGCATGGCCCTCCGCTCGCTTCGCTCGCTAGTGAGGCGCGGCCAACAAAACCTAGCTCACGGTATGCCCAAAGTCATATGAATAGTCAAATCATTAAAACGGAGTTTTATCCACAATACCGAAACAGAATTATTGCACTCGACGCGCGTTTCGCTAACCATGTTAGCATCATCAGGAGATGATTAATTAATTAATTAAGTTTTAATCATCTCCTGATGATGCTAACATGGTTAGCGAAACTCGCGTCGAGTGCAATAATTCTGTTTCGGTATTGTGGATAAAACTCCGTTTTAGTGCATGTTGCCGAAGGTTCCAAACCCCAACATAGTCAAATCATTATTAAAAAACAAAGCCATAATGGTTGTATTTAAAACCAATCTTCTTCAGATTAAAACCCAAAAATAATAATTTGCCTCATCGCTTTCCATACAACCGATTTCTGCTTTGTGTTATTGGTTGCGATTCTGGTGCCCGCTTTTAGAGGACGGATAGCTTTGAAGCAAAGGCAATTCTCCAGCACACCCCTCTTTCGGTGCTTAGTTAGAGGCAGGGCGACTGAGGGGACTGTTTGGTAGGAACCTCCAGTAAGACGGTGCCCCTGGTGATTCCGAACTTTTGCACAAATATAAGCTAATGCACTGCACGACTGAGTTCTTATGCAAGGAGGCTTCGCGCACTGCAGGTATAATCAGGTTCTGTCAGAGACTCCTAGGGACAAATCTCCGCAGGAATTACCAGAGAACATCTCCGGTAGATGTTCTCTGGAAATACCCCCGACCGCCCTCGGGCCACGCTACCGCGCACGGAAATAAACCTGAAACCCTAGGAATCACCCTCCACTATGCGACCCACCCCTTACACCTTCCAGCTGGCACGACTTTCCGGACTCCCCCCCCCCCCCCCCCCCCCCCCCCCTCCCCCTTCCCGCCGGCACGCCTTCCCGCCCCCCCCCCCCCCCTCCCCAAGGATTAGAATACGTTTTCTAAGCAAAAAGCTTCCACTACCCGTGCCGAATTCAGCAATCCGCTTCCAACGTGTTTGTCCTTCGACGGCAGGACCGGAAGTGCTGTTTCGCGTTAAATAAAACTGGGCTTAAATACAACTTTAAGTAAAGCATAATAGATGGCAGTGGTAGTAAAGTAATGAATTGGTTTCGATACCGATACTGCAATACGAGTATCGATGCCTACTAGAAATCGTTATAAAAGTATCGATACTATACCAAAGGATCGATACTTTTGAAAGTATCGAAGTATCGTTTGCATCCCTAATGATTTTAAATTAATCTAAATCCATCCATATATTAGGTTTGTTTGGTATATGCCACTAGTGTACACTATTTTGCACTTTTCGTAAAATATGGCGTTTGGTATAATTTAGTGCAGTTAGATCGAGTGTTTGGTATGCCAGTGTAGTGTAGAAAAGTTTCCACTAAATTCAACTAGCTTTTTAGGTGGTGTTAGTCAGTAGTCAGTGCTGCAATCAGCTGTTTCCCGATTTGCCTGCAGAGACAACTCTGTACTCGCGGATGCTGTGACAGTATCGCTACATTCCATGCCATATTTCACGTTTCGAATGGCCCTCCGCTCGCTACCGCTCGCTACGGGGGCTCAAGAAAAGGAAACTAACCAGGTGCTAACCCAATCTAACCCAAGACATACCCAAAAACAAGAAAAAAACAGTTTAGAAATATAACCTTAAAAAAAAAATTTAAACAGCAATGGGGTTTGAACTCGAGTCGCCGAAGTGAAGGCTAGTCGTGCAAACCCCTAGACCACCAGGGCACATACAAACGATTGGTTGCATCACGAAGACATGACGCGCAGGTGCGCGCGCCCGAATGGAATGTAGCGATACAGTCACAGCATCCGCGACTCAACTCTGTTGCCTGTTTCTTATATTTTCTGCGATTTTAAGGTTAAACTTATAATTTTGTGAGTAGAAATATGGAAGTTAGGTCAGGAGGTCCTGTAATATCAAATTCGTTCCCTATAGAATCTCTTACTCGAATTTTGTGCCAGTTCATTTTAAGCGCCGAAATTATTTACGCAAAAGAACTAAAAAAACACGAAAAACTCGTTGACGTTATCCTCTCGACGAAATTGCACTTTTTAACACTTTTGGCGTTTGGTAAAAATGAGAACAAGTAACTACACGAAGGAACCCGTACTTCCACTAGTTACACTGCCCTACTCTACACCACAAAAATTTTGTGCTCTACACTGTACCAACTTACCAAACAAAGCTATTTATAAACTTAGACGTCTTTGTTTATAAATATATGTCTAAATCAGCTGATCGGTATTTTAGGTTAGGGTTAGTCGTGGGTACGTGGTAGGTGTCATTGAAGGATTTTAAAAATTATAAAATTAAAACTTTAGCAGGAGTAAACCCCTAACCCAGGAAGGACATTCAGTGTTCATCAGGAAAAAGAACTACATTTCTTGACTAATAACTTGTTCTGAATAAAATTAACTCTACCAAATTAAGGGATTTTCTGCAGTGAAAGCATCAAATATTATGTCTGGCAATCAGGCAAATAACAGAGGTACGCCAATACCAATTCTTCTGGAAAGGTTGCCAAATACAGTTGAAGAAAAGAATTATTTACAGTTTAATCAACTTAAAGCATCTTGGATTAAAGAAGAAAATGATGAGTATCGTATTGAGTAAGTACTTAATTATTGTTGTCTAGAAAGGATAAGTTATATCTAAATACAACTAAGTAAAGGTCTCTTCTGTAGCACAGTTAGAAAAGATTCATGAATTCAGATCTGTTTGTTTTAATGATAAACATTTTATTATAAATAAATGAGAATCTGATAGTGTAGCTACATTTTTATTGGTTCTTGGAATACCTAACTAGTTGCAGTTTTTTTCTGTTTGTACTATAATTAAGGTTTACATAGTTTTTCAGTGGAGCTTTTGGGTTTTAAGCACTTAAGCGCTGCAAAAAGTAGCAGATTTTTTTATGCAGTATCTAGTACAGTAGAAGGTTTATAGAAGCATATAATGTTACAAAAAAATTCCGAAAATTTGAAAACCTCTTCTCGATCATTGACACAGATCGAAAACTGATACCTGTTTTTTTTTTCATATTGCTATCCCTACATTGTAATAAATTGGGAAAGGAAATTAAAGATACAAAATACAAACTTAACTAACCTAAAATAACCAATAAGGATGAAAGACGCATACTCGAGATATTTAACCATTAAAAGTAGGCACTACTGATTATAGGTATTCTGAAAACAACTATTATCTCCTGAAATGAAAAACCAAAAAAATATGACATTTATATAATGTAATGTAAGTAAATAATACTTATCTTGTTATATGTAATTTCTAAAAAATGTAATGTATGTATTTTGCAGAATCAGATTATTGATCATTTAGTACACAATTCTGTAGGTCACAGGTAGATGATTATACCTTTTTATTAAACTTTCACTTTCGTATATGAGGAATGTTTAATATTTTGTTAAATTACTCTTTCCTACCAGCAGTGATCACAGCTTTTTACATTGTAGAGAAAATTAATATAATCTTGAATATGAATTTTGTGTATTAATTAATTACTAATTTCGAGAATAGGTGTAGGTTAGCTTCAATAATTTTTTCTTTAGAAAAAAATGGCCCGCACTCTGAGTTTAATACTTAAACGGACTTTCCTACATCAGTAGGAATAAAATATTGGCTAAAATGACCTCAGAACTCTACTTCACAGTTCAAATGCAATAGAGCTTAATAGGAAAATCAAATTAATGCAAGTCTTATAGCGTAACATCAACATCCCATGGATATCTTTTTGAGAGCTTCTTATTAATTCAATAATATCAAATTTTAGATTCTTATATTCACTTTTGATTTTCTAGCTCCATACAGATTGTTCTGTTATAAACTGTGGAATAAAGCTTGAGCATTATTCAAAAATTTTGTTTATTGATAAGTTAAATCAATACTTATTAGAATGCATTTTGTAGAGAATCCACATCAGAAGTTAATTTTTCATTGAAGAAACACCCTATCAAATATGAGAATACAACTCTTGAAGGTGTAGAGAATGATTTAGATCATAGGTAAAAAGGGATTATTGCTTTATTATTATTTACAGTGAAACAATCTGTCTTAAGAAAATTAAAGTAGGGTAATATTTTTAGGGAATCTTTAGATGAATTTGACGGTGAAACCACATATGAGCATGCTACCATTAATATAAAGATCAAAACCGATCTGGATTTGTAAGTAATTATGATTTTCATAATTTTTAAATTATTCACGAAATATAGGCACTTATTGGAAAGCTCTTTCTAAATAACCTGAGAGCACAACAGCAAGTGTTTTGTTTATCTGAACATTGGCTAAAGCCGCCAGAAAGTAAATTCATCAGAGGTAGTCTCTCTCATATAGCAGAACACAAATGTATCATGGGGTGTGGTGCATACTATTTGGCAAAATGGTCAAGTGCTATGAAGAAATTGTAGAAATAGGAAGCTTCAATAAATAATATGATGTTTGATTATTTATCCGCCAGAAATAGGTCAATCTGTAGTCGACTTCTACGTAAATTTTTAATTTGATCCTTCGCCAGTTCGTCCAGAAACCAGGTTATCGTATGTAATCGTAGCCCGTTACATCATACTAACAATTTTTGTTATTTTGTTAGGAACGGTCGAAATACCACTTTCATCCATATTATAGATGGCGCTTGGTGGAAAACTAAATTATTCAACAATTCTGATGTTTTCAAAAAATAAATTAACTTGTACTTCGTTAAACCCCATCATTCTTGCTAAACTAGTGGCGTGTGGAGCCCGCAATGAAAGGTTGTATTTTTTAATAAAACTTAGTGCTCTTCTTTTCCAGCCAGTTTTGATTCTGAATTAAATGGGTTTTTTATATTGTTTAAAATTGCATATTCATATGCGATCATTCTTAAAGTTTTAAAAGTGATAAGTACCATAAAATCGATTATCCAGATCTTTACAATGCTCTATAAGTTCGCGTTCCATTTCTTCTGGAAAAACATTTCGAAATCTTCCCAAGCTATTAACACCATGTCCCGATTTCAAGCCGCTTTCGTAGAGTAGATTCATCTATTCCAAGCTCTTTTGCAACTCTTCTTTTAGAAATATCGTCATTTATTCTTCTTCTTCTAGCTGTTTGTAACATTTCTTCGGTACATTTTTGTCTAGTTGTTTTTCTTTTATATGACCTAGAACAAAGAAACATTGTTGAAAATACAAATGTTTCCGATGGGGAAAAAGTCCGCATGCGGACTATTGCCTCTTCCGTCACGTCGGACTCTTGCCCCACATGTCACGGAAAGTTAAAAATATTTTTATTGTCACGTACAGCAATACAGGAGGCACCAATGAATAAAGAATAGGAAGGAAGGAGCAAAATACATATTGACATTAGACCGGAATGGTTCTTGCATATGGCGACCCAGATTACCAGTGGCGTCTCCTAAAACGATTGCACAACAAAAAAATTAATACTTATGCCATGTATTTATATAGTTTTGTTGTTTATTACTTACTGGTACAGTGATCTCAAAAAAAGTTATAATTTATAAATATTGCCAACATGCATATAAAAATACGTGCGTTTTTTGCGGATCATATAAATGTTTTAACTTTCCTAGAATACTTTAGGTATATTCGGAATATAAAATTTAAATTCCTTAGGGTAAATTTCAGATGTGTATTAGCTAAATACCTATGTAAAGAAATCTTGAGAAAATACCAAGAAAAAGTGGTGTGTGAAAAAAATTTGTTTTCCCTATAATATGCTCTATGTTTTCCCATTCATTTTTTGGAAAAATATACCTGTTTTCTAGGTTAATAGGTAAAGTGAAGTTTTAAATAAATAACATCACCAATTGACAATTATTCTAAATTAAATGAATGATTATTACATGATGGTTACGAGGTATGTAAAAAGCAGCGCTTATCCGAAAAAGAAACGGAACTTTCTGTTTTTTTTTTTTTTTCGATAATTTTTGTATCTAAATGTAAATGTAAACATATAAGTTTAGGCACCTGAAATTTACATACAGAAGTTAAATTTTCATATTTGAAATGGAAAAGTATCAAATATAACGTTAAAAATGTTATCCGTTAAATCCTATAGCTTGCCTTTAAAATAACACTAAAATATCTAATAAATTAGTCGGCCTTAAGATATTTTGTAAAATGTCTGTAAATTGTTGTCATTAACATTTTTTTTTGGGATATATCTTTCCAGTAATTCTTTTTTAGTACTTAAACGACTGAGTAAATAAAATTAAAACGAATTTTTGCAAATTTGGGGTTGGATTCGTTTTAAATAAGGCATGACAGTATAGTATATTATCAAAGTATATGTAAACTAGTAAGTTCACTCAGCGGTAAATCCTTTGATGTGATTCAGCCACATTCTTTTATATCAAGTGACAACTGGAGATGACCGATGCGCTGCGTAAGTGTCCGATTGATTCGCGTGGCTTTCTCTAGTCAGAGATGTATCCAGGAGATTGTATGGACTCGTACCCAAAGACCTACTGAATGCAGGCGGGGTGAAAAATCAAGTGAAACTGAGCAAAGTTGTAAAAATATTTTCATAGAAAGAAATTGAAAAAAAAATTGCTATACGGGGTGTCATTTTTAGGTGATACCACTGTTGCTATCTCAGAATCTAACAAGAATTTAACAACACTGCAAATCGATCTTGAAAAGACATCAATAATGGCAACTTTCTAATTTAATCAACTTTGTAGCTTTGACCGTTTCAAAGATAGCAATAATAGTGGATTACCTAAAATATATTTAAAAATATATAATAATATAATACTTCGGAATCTCATTTTTACTACATTTCTTTGGTTTCATGAAAGTGATTTTTCAAGGCCACGTTATGACATGGTTTATGTTTTCGTCTCGCGTTACGGCATTTTTGTATAGTTGATTGGACGACTAACCAAAACTAATCAAATCTATCAAAATTGATTGTACCGTATCGGCACCGGCACCGGTTCAAATGACTACAATAAGCTGAGACTAAGTGAAACTAACGAAAACTTGATTCGACGATTAACCAAAACTAACAAAATCTATTAAAATTGATTATAACGTATCGTAACGGGTTCAAATTACTAAAATAAGTTGATACTAACTGAAACTAACCGAAAGTTGATTGGAGGAC
>MU186843.1:61276-83415 GCA_016904865.1 Pissodes strobi
ACTAACCCAAACTAACCAAATCTATTAAAATTGATTATAACGTATCGTAACCGGTTCAAATTACTAAATTAAGTTGATACTAACTGAAACTAACCGAAAGTTGATTGGAGGACTAACCCAAACTAACCAAATCTATTAAACCGGTTCTAATGACTGAAATAGGTTGAAACTAACTAAGTGAAACTAAGCAAAAGTTGATTGAACGACTAACCGGATTAGGTTGATTAGTTCGGGTTAATCGTCGATTCAACTTTTGGTTAGTTTCACTTAGTCTCAACATATTTCAATCATTTGAATCGGTTCTAAGACGTTATATTCAATTTTAATAGATGTTATTAGTTGGGTTAGTTTGGGTTTAGGGTTAAATCAACTTTAGGTTAGTTTCTCTTAGCCTTAACTTATTTTAGATATTTGAACTGGTTCCGATATGTCATAAACAATTTTAATAGATTTGATTACTTTGGATTAGTCATCCAATCAACTTGCGATAAACTTCACGTAGTTTCAACTTATTTTAGTCATTTGAACCGGTTCGGATACGTTATAATCAATTTTAATAGGTTTGGTTAGCTTGGGTTAGTTGTTGATTCATCTTTCGGGTAGTTTCACTTATTCCTAACTTAATTTAGTTATTTAAAGCGGTTCCGATACGTTTTAATAAATCCTAATAGATTTGGTTAGTTTGGACTAGTTGTCCAATCAACTTTCGATTAGCTTCACATAGTTTCAATTTATTTTAGTCATTTGAACCGGTTCCGAAATGTTATAATCAATTTCAATAAATTTGGTTAGTTTGGGTTAGTTTGGGGAGGACTACAATCAACTTTCGACTAGCTTCACTTAGTTTCAACTTATTTTAGTCATTTGAACCAGTTCCGATACGTTATAATCTATTTTAATAGGTTTGGTTCGTTTGGATTAGTCGTTGATTCATCTTTTGGTTAGTTTCACTTATTCTCAACTTATTTTAGTCATTTAAAGCGGTTCCGATACTTTATAATAAATTTCAATAGATTTGGTTAGTTTGGGTTAGTTTGGGGGCGACTACAAGCAACTTTCCACTAGCTTCACTTAGTTTCAACTTATTTTATTCATTTGAACCAGTTCCGATACCTTATAATCAATTTTAATAGATTTGGCTAGTTCAAGTTAGTCGTCTATTCAACTTTCGGTTTGTTTCAATTAGTCTCAACTTATTTTAATCATTTGAACCGGTTCCGAGACGTTATAAGCAATTTTAATAGATTTGGTTAGTTTGGGTTAGTAGTCCAATCAACGTTCGGTTAGTTTCACTTAGTTTCAACTTATTTTAGTCATCTGAATCGATTTTGATAAATTACAATCAATTTTAATAGATTTGGATAGTTTGGGTTAGTCGTCGATTCAACTGTCGGTTGGTGTCAGATATTCTCAACTTATGCTAGTCATATAAAGCGGTTCCGATACGTTATAATGATTTTATTACATTTGGTTAGTTTGGGTTAGTCGTCGATTGAACTTTCGGTTAGTTTCACATAGTCTCAACTTATTTTAATCATTTGAACCTTCCGTTACGTTATATTCAATTTTAATAGATTTGATTAGTTTGGGTTAGTTGTCCAATCAACTTTCGGTTAGCTTCACTTATTCTCAACTTATTTTAGCCATTGGAATCAGTTCCGATACGTTATAATCAATTTTAATAGATTTGGTTAGTTTGGGTTAGTGTTCAATTAACTTTCGGTTAGTTTCACTTATTCTCACTGATCTATACAAATGGATCAGCATAATGCATGTGTCATCTGAAGAGAAATTGATTACGCGTGGGCGAAAAAATGTGTTTGTGCGCACGATTCCCAGTCATAATTTTTGATACCTCGGCATTACTGATCAAGCGCAATAACACTCAATCCGTCAGTCAAGTGTCGAAACCGCCAGCTGTTCAGCCACGCGGTCGATTACTGTTGATTTTCCAGGCCCGTACCGAGCTCGTAGTTTCGTAAAGTAGAATCGAATTAGTATCGATTAACGGTAAACCGGGCAAACGTAAACTACGGCCTACCCCCAAGCTACGCCATTCGCTATTTGTTTTTGTTCCGTTGGGATGTGGTTTGGTTAGTTTAGTTTGCTTTGAAAGCCTTCCATTTGAGTAAGGAGTGAGACTGCTTTTTAGCTTATTGATTGAGTGATCAATTACTGATCATTACATTATGAGTATGCATACTTGTAGATATGGTTAATCTTTGTCGAAGCAAAGGCGCTATCCCGGGAATCTCCTATTTTCAGTATGTATTAATAGTATAGGTATTAGTATTATTAAGGCGTAAACATCTAAAATATCTCTAAATAACCCTGTAATAAGCTGTACGACGTGATTTTCTAGTAGGGTTGATATCATGATAAGAGTTTTAAGATCCTTTACCGGCCTAGGCCACTATGTGAAAATCGGCCTCTCCTATTGGTCGATCTATCTAGAAACGATCCGCCTACAAAATAACAGCTGATCAGTTAACCTCGTGTTTTTAAGAAGCGTCTAGAGATCAGGCGTAATTTTCGATGCGTCGAAACGAATCCACGTCTAAACTTCTGCCTACAAAATAACAGTTGATCAGTTAGCGAGATTTCAGTTTAAAGTGCACTTGTGAATGAGAGGCGCGTGATTGGCTAGCTACGTGAGGTGACGCATGTCTCCGCGCTGCACCCAGTTGTTTGCAGATGGTCTAGGGGTCTGTATGGTTGGCCTTCATTTCGGCGATCCGGGTTCATATCCCGTCGGTTTTGATTTTTTAAAAGTAAACAGTTTTTTCTTGATTTTTGAGTTTTTCTTGGGTATTGCTTGGGTTATTAGCACTTGGTTAGTTTCCTTTTCTTGAGCCCCGGAGCGAACGAAGCGTGCGGAGGGCCATATACTTGCCAATTGCAGGTCTTTAAATCCCATGCATTCACAAGTGCACTACGAACTGAAATATCGCGATCAGTTAACTTCATATTTTAAGAAGCGTCTATCAAGTGTAATATTCGATGCGGCGAAACGAATCCATGTATCTACGTTCTAGCAAAACTTCTACAACGCCTCGTTGGTGCAGTAGGCAGAGTGCTTGCCTGTCATTCCTGCGCTGCGGGTTCGATTCCCGTCGGTCGCGACAGATGTTTTGTTTATTGTTTTCTATTAACTTACCTTCTTTTCTTAATTTTCTGTTAGTTTGGGTTTGTTTTGGTTAGCACTTGGTTAGTTATTGTTGATTGAGCCCCGTAGCGAGCGAAGCGAGCGGAGGGTCATGCAAAGCCATAATAATACCTATTATTCGTTTCGCTGCATCGAAAATTACGCCTGATCTCTAGACGCTTGTGTATTTTATTCTGTTTTGTCCGGTATTTGCTTTTAAGGCGCCAAAAGAACTCAATGAACACATATATATTCATCCATGGTATTTATATATGATTTGCTCAAATGATTTAGGCAATATATGGTGCAAACTTAGTTTTTCATTGAGATTTTTACCAAATAACAATGTTTGTGCAAGTGATTGATGAGAGTTGTCTTCCAAGTAAATTTAGTAATGTACTATGTACTGAAGAAGTTTTGATACAAAAATCAAAATTATTATACCAAAATAAATTTATAAGTACGGACCTGCTCACGTTCTCGAATTACAATAAGCATTGATACAGTGCGCAAACGCAATCATCCCGAGATTTGCTAGAGTTTGTTTACATTTTGACGTCGTAAATTAGCCATTTCGGTGAAGGGTTATTGCTTATCCATTGTATAGATCAGTGCTTATTCTCAACTTATTTTAGCCATTTGAAACGGTTACAATACCAACGTCATTATCAATTCCAAGATCAATTCTAATAGATGTGGTTAGTTTGGGTTAGTCGTCGATTCAACTTTCGCTTACTTTCACTTATTCTCAACTTATTTTAGTCATTTAAAGCGGTTCCGACACGTTATAATCAATTTCAATAGATTTGGTTAGTTTGGGTTAACCGTCGATTCAACTTTTGATTAATTTCACTTTGTCTCAACTTATTTTAATCATTTGAATCGGTTCTGATACGTTATAATCAATTTTAATGGATTTGGTTAATTTGGGTTAGTCATCCAAACAACTTTCGTCTAGTTTCATTTAATCTCAACTTATTTTAGTTATTTGAACCGGTTCCCATACGTTATAATCAATTTTAATAGATTTGGTTAGTTTGAGTTTGTCGTCGAATCAACTTTGGGTTAGTTTCACAGTGCCAAAATATATTTAATATTTACAAAGCATTCCATTATCGTTATATAATATGTACTTATTAAAAAAAAATCTGACACCTAGACGATTTTTCCGGTCTTGTCGCCTCCTTCACCTAATTTTATTAACATATCTATTCACTAATCCGACTATAGATTTTTCCTATTTGCCTTTGTATTTTTCATTGCTTCGTATATATTTCCACCGAAGTCCGAATAAAATTTCTATTTTAATAGAAATAAAATTAAGGATTTTCACAAATCCGACTCTGTTCTGAACACTCTGCCGACATACGAACGACTGATTAAACTAAAACGCTCCACATGCTGCCAACAATCTGCGGATTTTCGGCGGCTGGCACAAAATATTTGCGGGAGTGGAGCTACTAGTTTACATATACTTTGGTATTACTTTTAGCACTGTCCAATACTTGCAAAAATTGATTTTTAATGTTATATTTTTTGCGGGTACGCTCATGATTAGATCTGTTACCTATTTGTTGACAATTAGACAATTTATAATTTTGCTTTATTAAATGGTAAAAAACAGAAAAATAAGGGGTAAAATACCTACTTACCGATGAAATGTTATTCCATGTTCTGAATTTGTTGGAGTTTTCGAAAGATCACAAGCTGCACAAGTAACCATGTTTACTTTGCTTCTTTAGTCCAAAATACACACTTTTACCACTAAATATCTATATAAACACTATATGAACTAACGCATTATCTACAATAATATTACTAAACAATGTTCCAAATCAAAGTAAATCGCAAAAAATAACTTTAAACACAATAGTAAGGCGGTTAATCAGCGATATTAGGACCAGCGTTGCATTTTTTAGTAGAGCACAGAGATTTGGCACAGTGGTAGTGCATACTCATACCTCACTTTTAAGAAGTGGAACCAAGTTTGTAATCACGGGAGAGCAGCGGTATAACGAGTTGCATATAGTGCGCCAAGCGAGTGAACCTTAACAACGACTGAAGGGGGTAGAGGACTAGCACGTACAAAATCTTGCCTTCCCATAGGCGCACGAGGTTATTCTTACCATATTATGATTGATAATATTGATTAGTTTAAGACGTTAAAATTGATTACAGTTTTTTTTATATTACAGTTTTATAGTACAAAATATGTCATATAATAATATCTCATTTTTATAATAAGGATAGTATTCTATGATATTATTTGTTGTATGTATTACATAAATATGTTGTAGTAATAAGTAGAGTTCGTTTCCCGAAGGTTTTGTATTGACGTCATTGATGACGTCGCTTAATTTGAAAAAAAAAACGGTTTATCGTAGCTACTTTTTGTATTAAAAGTTAGGCAATATTGAAGCAAGTATGTTCCAAAACGCTCTTTATAGAACGTTCGGAATTGTTTTGTAATAAAAATTTTAGTTTAGAGAGTTCAGTTAAGAGAGTTATCCGAAATATATAAAAATTAGTTAACCGCGTATAATAATCACCAAATGCAAGAAAAATATAAGAAAGGTTAAAAATCTTCAAAGATATCATCAAATTCAGGGTCTGATGATATATAGGTTGTGTCGATTTTGCAAATTTCCTTTTTTTCGCTAGAAAAGGGGTGTCCTATAGAGTAGCTTAAGCCAAAAAAATCGGAGGATTCGCCACATTTGAGCCGAAAAAATATTCGCGTTTTGAGCCTAATTTGTCCTAGAAGGGCAAACTTCCACTACCACTTTCCCAGGTGTAACGTGAAAATATTGAAATTGTAACGTGAAAATAATGAAATTTTAGTAACCGACACCGGGGGCCTGGCACAGTGTTTCCAAAAGTTGCACATTTTCTTATGGAGAATAATAGTGTTGTTTACTATTTAAGTATATTTAATATTCCACTTCACGCATAACCCTCCGCTCGCTTCGGGGGCGCAACCAAACAAAACTAACCCAAGGCATGCCGGAAATAAAAAAAGATTGAAATTTGTCAGTCGAAAATGCAAATATTTTTTAGTTTGTTTTCCCTCATTTGGGAATGTCTTGGGTTAGGTTTGTTTGGTTACGCCCCCGGAGCGCGCGGAGGGCCATGTATGAAGTGAAATATTTGAGGAATATACATACAAAGGAATAGTGTAATCGAATGAGTGTCTCTTTTATTCCGATGAATGAATGCAAATGCACATTGAGCAATCATCCAAGCAGCCACGTTTACTATTCGGCGGGCAATGATATCATTATGACAGGATGGACCATCCCTTCATCTTCATTCAATCGGACTACTGGGGGTCTCGGTCAACAGCAATAAGTCCTGGCATGACCACGTTGCTAACGTCGCAAAATCAGCCTCCCAGAAGCTTGGTACGCTATTTCGAAACAAAAAATTTATACACCGCAGCAATTGCTCTTGCTTCACAAACCGCAAATAAGACCGTGCTTAGAATATTGCTCACACATCTGGGGTGCCACGCCAGAGCACACCCTAAAGCTACTGGATTCCGTTCGGAAGAGAGTTGTGCGTCTCGTCGGTGACCCGGAGTTGACTCCTTAGTCTGAAACACCGCAAACATGTGACCGAGAAATCCCTGTTTTACAGATAGTTTTAGGGCAGATGTTCCCAGGATTTGGCCCGCCTTATCCCGCCCCTGACAACGCCTGTCAGACAGTCACGATAGATGGCAAGAGCACATCGGTTCGTCGTACAACTGGAAACACCTAGAACATCGCTTCACAAGGAATCCTTTGTCTGGCGCACTGCATCACTGTGGAACTCACTCCCAGGACGCATATTCGGATGTAACAAGCAAGATGTCCATTCGACTATGCCGAACGTTTCTTCATATGTGACGTGCACGATAGCATTTAGTCGGATGTCGTGACTGTTACATAGAATCAACAAATAAGTCTTCAATTATGTCAACACTTCATGCATGGCCCTCCACTCGCTTCGCTCTCTATACGGGGGCTCAACAAATAGAAACTAACCAGATGCTAACCAAAACTAACCCAAAATTTTGATTTTATTTTTTTTATTTTGGGTTAGTTTTGGTTAGCACTTGGTTAATTTCTGTCTGTTGAGCCCCCATAGCGAGCGAAGCGAGCGGAGGGCCATGCATGAAGTGTTAAAATAATTGAAGACTTATTTGTTGATTCTATGTAACAGTCACGACATCTGACTAAATGCTGTCGTGCACGTCACATATGAAGAAACGATCGGCATTGCCGAATGGACATCTTGCTTGTTACATGCGAATATGCTCCCAGGACATCTGTTCCCCAAACTAACCAACCAAGAACCGTGTCAATCAACATCTTCGCACACACACACCGCTCGTCGAGCAATATAGGATGTGCTACTGCCATAAAAAATCATTCACCTAAATAAAAAAAAGAGTAGAGACACTTATAGCACAGCTTATTCACTACCAGCTAGTCAACTCTATCGAAATCGGAAAGTTGGAGTGTGGGACACTGCGCCCTGAGCGGTTCAGTTCCACAGTTGAATTTAAAATGAATTTTCGCTTCAAAATACATGACAAATTCGTCCGAAGCCTCGGCTATCGCCCTGAGAGGTTCGGAAATTTCGGATTTTTATACAATTGTGCGTTTTAAAATAGTTTTTAAACGGATTTTAGACGATAAAATAGTTATTTATGCAACAAGTGTGTAAAGTGAACCTTTTTTATAAATGGGAATATTGATAAAAAAATTTAATTGAAATTGAATAAAAAAAAGGGTACTTTACACATGAGTAGCATACAAAATTTTTTCTACTACCGAAAAATATATGAAAAAACAAAAATAGTATTAAATTACTTTACGCACTAGTGCGTAAAATAAATTATTTTACACACTAGTGCGTAAAATATAATATTTTACGCATTGCCCTAAATGTCAAAAAATATTTCAGATTTACTTTACGCACTACACATTAAAAAAACCTATTTTACGAATCTTAGAGAGTGCGTAAAGTGAGTACTTTACGCACGATAGCAGAAAAAGCATATTTTAAATTAAACGAACTGTCAAAAGTATTATTCAGATGGCCAGGCTTTTAAAACAATATTAAGTCATGGCCCTCTTCTAAAATTTGCAAAACTTGGTTATTGACTTTCCCAAATCAAAGGGTGCCGCCGCAAGATGACTAGCTGGTAGTGAATAAGCTGCGCTTATAGCGCACCATTTTTCTAATAAATTTTGCTAACGAAACTATAGTAAACGTCTGGCAACAGTGTGCCTTCTTAAAAATCTTTGTTTTGGCTATTGTGACAGTTGACAGTAAAAAGGAGGATGGATATTTACAAGTAAAATTTTATTTTGTTTAATGGGGCTATGGCTATGAGTCGTTTTAAATTAGGACCGGAACAAAATGGAGGTCTCTCGTTCGATGCAAATGTATCCTAGTTAATATTTTCACCCGACAATTGATTTTCAGATGTGTTTTGTCTATATTTCTGCCGCTTTTGTGAAGTGGTGCTGAAATTTTGTGTTAAAACTCGAACTTTGAGGGCATTTTTTCGGTTCAAATGTAGCGGATCTTCCGACTTTTTTGGCTTAAACTACTATATGGGACACCCCCTTTCTAGTGAAAAAAGAGAATTTGCAAAATCGACAAAACCTATATATCACCAGACCCTACAAGCCAAATAATATAAATAACCACACAGTTCGGCATCGGCAATTTCCACGCCAATGGCTAAAGCAAGTCGCTGCCGAAATTTTAAAATATGTAAAAAAAATAGGTGTTGGTCTAGGGTCAAAGTGTATTAAATATATCCTGCGACCAATCACGAAACTGCCTCCTCGCTAAAATCAAGTAAACGTCGCACTGTTGCCTATTGTCGCGTATTTTAAATAGCTTGAAGGCGAATAAAATATAAACATTATAAATATTATAGTATACTTATTCCGTATTCCGTATTTCCCTGCGTAAATAAAATAGTAAATAATAGAAGACACTAGTATTAAGGAAAATAACAAAATTAAGTATTCAAGTAGGAAATATAAATATGTAAATTCACTATAGGAAACTAGACAGAAAATAAATTAGGATTATTGGGAAAAAAATGTGGCAGCATCTAAATATGCGAGGACATTTTTTGCCCGCATTCTTTCCGTCCAGGTTCTTTTATTTGGCAAACAGTACCTGCCAGGCGCAAATTTGAGAACACCGTTAACGAGCACACTCGACCTTTTCTATGGGTGAATATCACTCACAAATAATACGGGAAGTGTTCTGGAACATAACTTCCATCCCCGTAATGACAGGTTGCCTACCCTCTGGGCGCAGGAACTAATAAATCCGCAGGCAAGTAAATATAAATAAAACAAGATAATAGATGTATTTATTATTATTTTAACGTAATTTCGTCTTACTAGGAAATCCTTCCGCCGAGGAAACCGACGATTTATTCAATATGAATAATCGTAAGTGCTCGTCTTAAAGCTCTAAGCAGGCTGTAATGACTATGGGAACTCTAGGGTGGGACCAGTGCTTAAAGTTTGTGATTGAGAGACTTGAGCAAGGAACTGTGTCAATCCTTGAGCCAATTAAACGAAATAAGCAAGTAATTTTGGGCGATTCTCCAGTTCCGAAGGACAACAATAAGAAAGGCCAAATTAAAGCATTGAAAACTACAAATGATCTATTCAGTAGATTGTACGTTGAAATGTAGAAAGCGCCCGGCTAATTTCGACGAGTTCTTCAGCCACGAGAGCGATGAATTTTCACTAGCATTCTCAAGCACAAATGGCAATATGAGGTCTACAGCTAAGTCAGAGGTTTTGAGTCAATGTCTCGATTGCTCGTCTAAATCTGCAGCAGAATATTCCAATGTCCAAGCCAAGATTTTGGATGGAGGAGCTATTATGCATTTGATAAAGCCGGGTCTTTGTCTCATTTTATCTGACTTTGTCAAAAAAGTTTCCCGGCATTCATTGAAAGGAGGGAATGTTCTACGGTTTCCCGATTAAATATAGTTTGGGATTTGTAAGTACATTGAATTACAAGCCTTTAATACACATAAGATACGTTGTTTGAGTTTAACATAAGATTTTTTAATCAAACAGGTACCTTAAGAAAAACCTGAAGGCGCTGACCTGCGAGAAAAGGGGAATCGGTCCCCAGCTGGAGATAGATTCCAAAATGCCAGCTAACTATATAAGCTTCCTTCGGAATTCCGAATACAAAACTGATCTGATATGCTCCTGGCTAGGAGCATATCTACTTACACACCAAAAAAATAAGTCCATTCTTGTGTCTACATCTGACTCGACATCTAACAACTCCATAACGTCAAACCATGCAGATGTTAATATCACTAGTCTTACTCCATGTAACCATGAAGAAGCCGACTCTCGCATGTTTGTGCATCTGGCTCACATGCTAAAATATGGATACAGAAAGGTTCTGATTAGAACATCAGATACAGATGTGATTGTGTGCAATATCATGCTGGGCCAAACCACAAGAGGTTGAGAAGTTATGGATTCACTTAAGAAGGACTGGAAAGCAACATAAGTATCTACCTGTTCACGAAATCTCATCGGCATTAGGTAATTATAACAATAAAATCATTTAACTAATTATTTCTTAGCATTTCTACTGTACTTCCAGCAATCCATGCTCTCTCAGATTCTACAAGATTGAAAAGAAGACAGCCTTGATTGTCTTAAAGCTGCACGCTGAAGTCGCCCCTTTCCTAGAGATGTTGATGCAAGGAGAGGTAGAGGATGCAAAGCCTGGTATACAGTGGTTCGTCATGGCTATGTACGACCAGGGAGTATACATATCTACAGATACTAATAAACGTAGCACCTCGGCTTTACCACAATTTATCTCTATTCTTTTTTTAATGCAATTTACAGTGTTAAGCAGTATGAAAGCCTCACCAAATGCCTTCGCTAAGGGAAAACCCCTAGACTGCATTCCTCCGACCGAAGATTTCCTAGATCTCCAAATATTTAAAGCTTGTTACGAAGCGCAGAAGACCAGACAAGCGGTCTCCCCAATCCTGAACGCCTTGAACCTGCCATCACCGTCAGTGTGCTGCTGGAAAGCCGGCCTGGAAGGATGGAGGTTGCTCTATAGAACTAAGCCTACAGCACAAGAGGCTTGTAAAGAAACGGTTTTGTCATGTAATGGGAAATGCAACTGCGCTAAATCTAAAGTACTTTGCCATGAGTTTCGTAGCTGCCCGTGCCCTAAGGACCTTATTTAATGTCAAACAAGTGCCAAAATCTGATATTTATGGCTCAAATTTGTGACGTAATAGATTTTGTATTATTACATTCTGTGATTACGTCTAGTACAATGAAAAATATCATCCATTAATAACGTCATGGAAGTAATGCTAACCGCTTTAAATGATGTTGCTAAACTGTCTGTTTGCGTTAAACACAGCTTTTCTTAATCTCATAATTTTCTGTCCATCTTACAACTGAGCTAACCTAAAGTTAACTGTTTTGAGTTTAATATATTTATGAGCATACCGATTTAAGAACTTTTCCCTTTTTAAAAAGAGTGTATGGGTACATTGGGAGCTGAAGTATTTATATTTTGTCTGTGGAAATGGAGTGAGTTACAAAAATCCCTAGCTTAACACTACAAAATCGATTTCATTAGTGTCTGCGCCTAGGGGGTGGGCAACATGCCACCACGCGGCTGGCACATGGTTCAGTTACGTTCCAGAATACCTCCCGTAATATTGGTGAGTGATAGTTACCCATAGAAACTGTCGGGTGTGCTCGTTTAGCGATTTTCTCAAATTTGCCCCTGGCAGGTATACAATCCGCCATATCGCTGCTCTCCCGTGGTTGCAAACTTGGTTCCACTTCTTAAAAGTGAGGTATGGGTATATACTACCACTGTGCCAAATACGAATGCTCTACTCAAAAATGCAAGGTTGGTTTGACTAAGCGGCGTACTACAAGAAATACTATCAAAACGTAGGAAGCACCAAAAGATAACGTCAGAATGTGTCATATTATGGTTCCTCCGCCGCCTCCTCGATGTCTCAGGAGTTCGTCGCACGTATTAAGTGTCAAACGGCGCACAAGCTCCTTCCTTTCTCTTCTTTATTCTTTGGGAGGCACCACTTTAGGAATTTTAAGTTCTTAAAATCTAACCTTAAAGTTGTACGTATTGAGTTTTGCAATTAAAACTATTGATTTCATAAAATGTCTTAAACATAAAGATGAGAAAATAAGTTTATGTTTATCAAAAATACAACTCACCTCATATTTTTCACAATTTTTACCGGAATGTGGTCTAACTTTCGGAGAGGCTTGAACACATGAAAAACAAATAAAGACTGGTAAACACGTTGCCAGATTTCTCCGTTTTTGGATAAAATTCGTAGATAGGACTTTTGCACCACTCTACTCTATGTTCAATTATACTGAAAAATTTTTGTAATTTATTTTTTGTAAGTTAAATTTGTTTTTTTTTATTCATTAAACAATAAAAAACTTATTTTATTAACTAAAGTGCCATTTTCAAAAAAGCAGCGGAACAAAACGATGTGATTCCAGGGGCTACACCACGTCCATTATATCCGAAATAGCCACGACGGATGGTAGTGATTAAACTTGTACAAGGTTTTTCCATATATTTTGAGCACCCTCAGCGCTTTTACTTTCAAAGGAGGAAAATGCTTTAAATTACCAAACTTGAAGTACTTTTCCTGCTATCCTCTGATCAAAAGTTGATATTTTATGACAGTGTTGCGATGCTCATTTGTTTCTTCTGATACCAAAAAAAACTGGCTGTTCATAAAAAACGCTACAACCGTTGTATTTAAAGTTTTTTAATATCTCTTAATATAATCTTAAAATAATCATATTGTTTATTTTACTAACATAACTTAATAATATAAAAGTAAAGTTTTATTTTATAGGAAAGACAATACGGAAAAATGTGATGATGACTATTTGATTCAATCGGGCTCTATAAGTCATGAGGAGGTTGATATTAAAAGTGAAGATGAAGAGGACAAGGTCGAATCTAAGTAAGAGATTTAACATTGTAATATTCCAATATCCTAGCTGCAAAAAATAAAATAAAAAATATCTACCTAAATTCTAGAAAATTTAAGGCAATAGATTATTTCCCTAACATATTCAGGATTTTTTCCTGTGTATTAAGCTTTTATATAAATATACAAATCGCACAACAATCAAAATAAAACAGTAAAACCAAATTTTAAAATATGACACAAATAGATATCACTAAACCTTAAAGACAAACAATAAGTGATAAAAATGACATCACCAGACAAGTTAACCTCAAATTTAAATCACAAAATATTCGTCAAACATATGGTAAAATGCGAAATTCAAACTATTGTCAAACATGAATACGATTATTGTCAAATAAAATACACCAGACATTATTTCACTAACATTCACTCAACCAAAATCTACTTTAAAATAACTAGTACGATAAACGTAGCTGAATATTATACGTGGGGGTGAAACAAATTAGTAACAAGCTGATCTCAGCGGAAATGTTTAGATAATAACCCCCTATTTAACTCCCCAAAAGTCCCATTCAGTCCCATTGGGGGAAGGTTGAAAATAATCGCCGCCATCTGGGATTTTTTTGTTTTTTTTATAATATCTCTGTTTCCTGAAGTTTTATCAAAAAAACTTAAAAGACTTTTTTTGTAAATAAGAAAGTTTTCAACACTGTCTCTAGACATTTTTTCTCTAAAGTAACAGAGCTAAAGCTATTTTTTAGAGTCTGTTTTATACATGTGCCACTTTTAATATGTATTTTGTACAAAATATGAACTAGAGCTATTCAAGAGACTATGTAATAATAATATAAATAAATTTAGGATTATTTGTACAGGTTTCCCCTTCGAAAATTACTTTCGACTAACTTCTAATAGTTATTATTAATTCTTTAGACCGCGCCGGTGCCGCGGCGCGTGGCGTTTGAACCGATATAGGCGATATTTAACGATTGCCTCCGCAGTCATTTTCGTGCATCCAGAACGATTGTTTGTGCAAATCAAATTGGCAATGTAACCGTATTATATGTGTGGAAATATTACATTTTAGGACGATTACTAACTGTGTAAGTGTAGAAGCCACCATGGCTTATGTTGTATTTGTGAGAAAGACAATAGTGAAAAGACAGTTCAGGTGACTTCCAAGGGATTGCCAAGTTTAGCGAAGGCAAGTCAAGTTCGCGGAGACGGTAAATGGGAAAATTTTAATAAAAACAATTTGCCGGTCGTTCATGCTAGATGTAGACGAAAATACACACATCCAACGGAACTGTTTAAGGTTAACTTAAAAGTTGACGAAGGATTACATTCCTCTAATATACAACGTACACTCCGATCTGCGAAGTTTTTAATTTTAAAACGCATTGTTTTTTTTTGTGCTGAAAGCATTGACGTAGTTGCTCTGAAAGATAAGAAGAAAATGCAAACAATTCGCTCAGTTGCCACACTGAATATAAAGAGCCCGGTTCTTGAATACTGTAAGGAAAGAAACGATGAGTAGAGTAGAGAAGTTTATAGAAGAATATGCAACGAGATGCATCTTGTAGCAGCTGAAGCAAAATATCATGCCAGTTGCTACAGCCTTTTTTGGAGGGAAAAACTAGGAAGACCTATAAATAATACTCTTGAAAACGCATTTATCATGTTATGTCAAGATATTGAAAATGACAGTGAGAATTGCCAGTTTTCCATGAAAGAATTACTTGACAAACTGAAGTCCTATTTACCAAATGACACTGAGCCACGGCACATATAACAACCAGCAATATTATTCGACCTGTCAGGCGAAAAATTTAATTTGACATTGCTAATGTCAGTTGGGTAGGAGAAGTCAGGGGTGGATTTAAAATATATATAAGTATGATTTTCCTTTAACAGAGCCGTAAAGTAAAATTTCAAATATCAATGGGTTATGAAATATATGTATACCTTGTTGTATGAGCAGGAAATCTAAAGAAATTCTTCTTGGAAGAATATCTCTGGTTTGTACAAGTTCTTATTGCTTAAACACCATGGCTTTTTGCATTTCACAATGTCATAAACAACGTTCGTCGCTCACAATGTCAATTATTTGACAAATACACGCCTATGGTTTCGATTTAACTCCAATAGCAATAAAATAAACCAGTCGTAAAAACACGACGCCGCTGGCGGCAGTTTGACGGATTTCCTACCAAGGAATATCTTGCGCGCGGACTTGCGCAGATGCGAAAAAAGAAGATGTGATATTGTCACGAGTAGCTTAGGGGGTAGCGCGTTTATTTAAAGAATAATTTCTCAGAGAAGAGCCTCGTCGCGATTAGTACAATGACGGGGTCTCAATGCTTCCTTTAATCTACCACTGGATGTTCTACTCGTGAGGACACGCCTTGTTTAACGTGCCGGGGGGTAACTGAGGTAGACCGGGATCGCGTTACGTGGGGTAAGAAGAGATGATAAAGTAAGCAGGTTTAGCTTATAACAATAACAGTGTATTAACGATAAAACTTTAACAATAATTATTGGTCAGAAAAAATGAGATTCTATTATACCCGATTACTACGGTGCGCATGTTTTCTCGATTTGAGGTACTGTTTATAGGTCTTTGTTTACTGTCTTATAATTTATAGTTTTTCTTAAGGGTTGGGTTTTATTTAAGAGCACTAAGAGATTTCACTAAACTTTTTAACTGACTATTTGGATACTTGTCTTTCTCAATACTCTGACAAACTTCTTGTCAAGACTTTACTATGGAGGTTGTGCAACCCCTGGTCCTAGCAGTCGTCAAGTAACTAACCGGTACCAGGTTTGGAAGGAAAGGAATGGAACCTAAAGCAGTCGTATGACTAACTTTAGGAGCAGATAGAACCCAGGAGGCAGTCGTCAAGTGACTAACCTTGGGAGCTGGAGGTGAGACTAAAGTCTGCCGAACTGAGGGTTCGGTAGCGTATTTATATAAAACAAAGTGATGATCATTGCATGCATAAGGTTCAAAGTCGCTCCCGTTGATTGCTCGTGTTGTTTATAGTTTATCTTGAATGTTTATATAAAAATCTCCAAGTTCAAGTTCAAACTTGCGACAGGGTGATATTTGTTTATTAGCTTATGAATTTTAGTAGATTACAATATTGCTGGTTGTTATATGTGCCGTGACTGAGCCATGTTCAAAAACGTTATTTAAGAATAGATTGAAAAAAATATATCAAGATAAAATAAAAATTACGGAAAATCCTGGAAAACCGTCAGTGATATGTTTAAAGAATAATTGTGAACAACTTGTGTCCGATGAGTGGTTTAACCAAAGAGACAATAAAAACAAAACACCCGAAGAAGAACGAATTTCCATTCTGAAGGCAGCTGCCCAAATATTAAAAGAGGATATTAATGGTTATTAACCAGACCGAGTATCCTTCTTGTGAGGATGTCAAATCCGGAGGAAATTCATTTTTTCCTAATTCGCTTAATGTTTTCTTTGAGGAATTAGTATTAAAAGGAAAGAAGGATCCAGTGTATCACACTAAAGTGTCTGCAATGAAAAACTTTATAATCTCTTTGGTACGCGTTAAATCTTTTCTATCACCTGTGATGTTCGGTCTAGGAATTCAGCTCCATCGCAAATATGCATCACGATATCTAATTGATATACTTGCAGCTCTTGCTGTGCCTGTGTCCTATTCGGAATGTTTGGCATTTGAAAGCTCGGCGATTATTAATCACAAAGACTCTATACCGAGCTCTATACCTAACGAAAGTCTTGTACAGTTTGTATATGCAGTATTCCTAGGCAGAAAAAACGGGTTCTCGCATCAAATATTGGAAAATTTGGCAGTGTACCCATACAGGTAAGATTTTTAAACCTTACATATGGTAAAAGTTTCTTATACTATCAATCTTTTTATTACAAAAAACCTACAAAAACTAGACTTAATCGTATTGTAATGAAATCTATGCAAGAGGAACAGAGTACTAATAATGAACATTCAGCATTGCTACTAGACACTTTGTGTATAGCTGGTAAGGTCTTGTCTTTTCCATCGGTATCCTGGAGTGGATTTATGTCTACTCTTAAGTCTCACTCCTTATACATCGATACAAGTATTATACCATTGCCCTTTATTAACTTGGACCCCGGTAACTTGAACACAGTATATACAGCCCTTTTATTTGCTGCCGAAAAAAGTTAAACAGTATGGGAAATCATGTATTGTAACGTTTGACCAACCACTTTTTCAAAAAGCTGTAGATATCGTAGAAGGTTTAACCGAAAGTGATATTGTATCATCTGTTATTGTAGGACTAGGAGGATTTCACACTTTGATGTCTTATATGGGAAGCGTTGGAAAAATTATGGCCGAAGAGAAGAGTTGTTGGAAACTGTATATGCAAAAAATACTGTACCACATATGATGAGTGGCCATTCTTATTCTAGAGCTTTACAAGGACACTTCCTGATATATGTTAGATGACCTGGAAATTCTCTCATTATCCGGGGACGATATTCAGAATATTCAAAATTTGTATGAGAATCCCAACCTAAATATCATTAAAGAAAATAAATTAATTATGCAAATTCAAGAAAAAGTTTACAAAAAGATTGATGATTTAGCTAACACCAGCGGAATTGGAAAGTTATGGGCAAATTACTAGAATTTAATCAATTTGATAAAACTTTTCATATGAGCTGAAATAATGGGAATGTGGTGGCTTCACATTCTCTGCATTAATCACATGATTCCTGTATTTTATGCTACTGGACACTATAGCTATGTCAAATGTGTCCATCTGTATTTACTACAAGTGGAAAAATTGAAATCTATCAATGACGAAGAATATCATCGTTTTATAAGCCAAGGATTATTTACCATTCGCCGAACGAATAAGTCTTGGTCAGAAACATGGAGCGATATGGTTATTGAGCAGAGTCTGATGAGAGCAATGAAAACTCAAGGAGCCCTGACTCAAGGCCGTGGATTTTCTGATTCCTCTTTGGCCAGATGGAAATCAAGGGTGTCATCTTGTATCTCTATTGGTATATCTCTGGAGGAATTTCTTGAAGTAAAGTCGGTATCTTCAGATCAGCATATTGAATTAACAAACGCCCGACAACGTAGAAATGAAAGTGATCTTAAAAAATTTTCTGAGTGGCTTCAAGATCACAACCCCTTTAAGTGCTCAGAGTTTTTGCGATTTCAACAGGAATAATTGCTTCTTCTGATGTAAATTGTCATAAGGCTCAGGAAATTGGTGAAGCCTTTTTTAATAGTCATATGGGAAAAAATTTACTGATATTCAATGCAAAAGAAAGGAAAGTATAAAAGATTTTGCTTCCATGAACAGTCGTATCAAAGTAAACAATACATATTTAGATTTTAACCCTATGCAACTTTTTAACAGGATAATTTGTTCAAATAAAACACCAGAAGAAATAAAACATTGTTTCAAATTTGAATTATCGCCATACCCTTTGTCACTTTTTAAAGATGGTAATTTGAGAAGAGGAACTAAATAAGTATATGTTATGTGATCCACAACTATAATAAGGATTGTCTCGTAGTCTTCGACGGATACTGTGAAAAGACTATGTCTACCAAAGACAGTCTACAACAATGCAGATCAAAGGGAAGCATAGAAATTTCCATACATGCCCAAGCTTCAGTAATTGTAGCACAGGAGGATTTTCTAAAGAATAGCCAAAACAACACACAATTTATAAAGACCCTTCGATTCTATTTTCAAGACGTAGGTATAACTGTGCACCAAGCGGAGAGAGAGATGCTGATTATCTTATCGCCTTAACAGCTATAGAACTATCCATGTCAAGAAACCACGTCACAGTTGTCTCAGAGGACACCGATATAATGGTTTTGCTTATACATAATTCAAAAAATAAAAACATATCCATGCTTCGCCCGGGAAAAGCAGCAAAAGATGACAAAATATCAAAGATATGTGACGTACAGGACAAACTGGGACCTGTGACGAAACACATATTGTTTTTACATGCCATATCAGGATGTGACACTACATCTTTTATATTTAATAAATCCAAAAAAATATGTCTGTCGCTAATGAAGAAAGACAACGATCCCTCTCAAAACTTCGACATATTTTTGGATAAAAATGCAGGAAAAAGTGACATATCAGTCGGGATTAAATTTTATTTTGAAGCTGTATCGCTGTCCAAGACATATTAATGATATTAACCTTTTGAGGTATATTTCATACAATAGAATCGCATCAAGACAAGGACTTAACTCTACATTTAATTTGGCCACTTTGCCCCCCAACTTAAGACTCTGCACAGCAACATGTGCTCAGGACATATTTTCAGGTACCCAATTGTAAAAATATAATGAATTTTTCCAAATATGTTATGTTTTTTAGATTCAAGAATGGATTGGCAACACCTTGGACCCTCTGCAGTATGGGTGGAAAAATGATAAGCAAGGTAACCTAATACCTGTAAAATGCAAACAAGATTAGCCCCCCCTGACCTATTAAAATTGATTTTTTGCAATTGCAAAGAAAGTCAATGCTCCAAAAACTGTTCCTGTAGGAAACTAGGACTTAAATGTTCTTCTAAGTGTGGCCAGTGTTACGGGATCAGTTGCACAAACTACTGTTTCTTAGCGGATGAGGAGGAAGATGACGCTCTGGATAGCGTCGTATAAGCAGTTTCTGGATATTGCGAGTCGCCGGCGGTGCGAAGGTAGAAAATTAAATATGTGTCTAATAAACTTGCTTCTATTATTATTACACAGTCGTTTAAGTGGATATAATTCATATTTTGCGCAAAAAATGCTTTGGAAAATGTACAAAAGTGACTTTAAAAAATAGATCTGCCTCTGTTACTACTCTTTTTAGAGAAAAAATGTATAAAGATAAAATATTCGGAACTTTATTCTGGACAAAAACTGTTTTTGAAGTTTTTTCGAAAAAAGTTACGAAAACAGAGATATTGTAAAAAAACAAAAAATTCCATTTTTTTAACCTTCCCCCCCCCCTGGGACCGGATGGGACTTTTGGGAGGTTAAATAGGAGATTATTATCCAAACATTCCCGCTGAGATCGGCTTGTTACTAATTTGTTTCACCCTAAGCCCCAGAATCATCTATGCCGTAAAATGGGCGAACAAGCAAAAACTCCTTTAATTTTTCTCTAAACCTTTTATATACATTTATTGCTCTCAGGTTCAGTGGTAGATGGTTAAATATGGCTTTGCTATTGTAAATAATAGATTTTTTTTATTAGAGTGCTAGATGGTATTGGTAATGGCACTCTGCGCGATGACCTTGTATTGTTGGCATTTACTGCTTGTATCTGCATAAAATTTTCTGTAAATTAAAGATGCTGTTTCTAAAATGAACAAGCATGCAAAGGTCAAAACTCTGAGCTCCACAAATAACGGTTCACATGAGGCCCGCGCAGGAGCTCTGCACATATACCTAACCGCACGCTTTTGTAGAAGAAAAACTTTATTAAACAGCTGATTTGAGCAACTCCCTCAGAAACAAATACCATACCTTAAGTGGGACTCAATCAAGCCAAAATAAGCAACCCTTACAGTCTGCCTTTCTAGTTGACTGCTTAAAACCATCATTCCAAAGCATCCCGATGCAATCCTTGATTGTAATGTCCTTATGTGGCCCTCAAACCTTAACCTGTTATCCAGGTCGATACCCAAGAATCTATTTTCATTCAGGTTCTTAAGAAGATGGTCACCCAAAGTCACTTCAATATCGCATTTAAAGTTCATTATGCATGTCTTCTTAATATTTAAGGTCAACAAATTGCAGTCACACCATTTTTTTACTTCATGGATATGTTTGTTCACCATGTTACTAAGCTCTACCTCGCTCTTATGGCTCCATGCTATAGTAGCATCGTCTGCAAATAGCGTAAATTTACCGTTAATTTTTAGGCTTGTAATATCATTAACAACACAGATCCTTGTGGTACACCATGGACTGTTGCTTGGCTATCTGAGAGCTGACCTCCGTACTACACTTTTTGGCTTCTTTCGGTCAAATATGATTTAAACCATTTCAAAGTATTACCTCTAAAGCCATACTTCTTCAACTTGTAAAATAAAATAGAATGATTGACACAATCAAACGCTTTTTTCAAGTCACAAAAGACAGCAGCTGCATTATGCTCTTTATTAAGTTTTCCAAAAATGCAAACATTGCATCGTTCGTACCACGTCCAGACTTGAATCCAAATTGCTCTTTGCTCAAAATGTTGTTTTTAGACAAAAAATATATCATTCGTACCTTTACCAACTTCTCCACTATCTTGGCTAATATCGGCAGGAGAGCCACTGGGCGAAAATCCGACGGCTCACTCCTGTCACCACCTTTAAAAATAGGCACAATGGTGGCTAGCTTAAGACATTGTGGAAAACTACCTGACACAAAAGACTGATTTATAGCCTCGGACAGAACACACAAGACACAATCAGGAAGCTTCGCATAGACCATGATACCTTTTATTTTTTATATTACCTATCATTTGCTTAATTTCCTACAAACAAGTAGGGGCAAGATGAAACGAATCATTAACGTTAACATGGGATAAGTATTGTTGATAATCGGTCGTACTCGAAATTTAGGAGGATAGGTTAGCTGCTATTGAACAGTAAAAATCATTCAATTCATCACTTGAAAGGTTACAACCAGAATCTGCAGAGCCTTTGTTTACATTTGATTTTCGACAAAACTGGTTTACTATATGCCATATTTCTCTTTGTTTATTGCTCGAACGGTTAATCTTATTAACGTAATACAGGTTTTCTTGCTGCTCTAATTGTTGCTCGGTATATTTTTCGATAATTGTAATACCAATTAGCAAAATCTGGGACTGCACAATAATACTTCCTCAGCCAATGCAGACATCTCAGATAACCAGTTCTTCATTTTCTTTGCCCTAATTGAAGTGACAGGAAAGCAATTTTCAAAAATT
>MU186844.1:0-29096 GCA_016904865.1 Pissodes strobi
TAGGGCATTTCTTCAATGAAAGTTTCTGGTATGAATGAAAAAAAAAAATGTTCTCGATGAAAGGCAGAATTTTCTATCAAATATTTAATATCTACACCCAGATCATGATTATATTATTGTAATTGCAGGGTGTTTTAAATTGGAATCTCCAAGCGATGTTTCGCCTTCGATTGCATGGGACATCTTCAGGGATTCATTCCACAAGCGCAAATTAATAATGCAAGAGGAGATTGAGTGAATTTTGCAATAACTATATATTTAAGTTTTGAAAGACGGCGTAGGCTAGAAAATTATCCCGAATTTTAGGCCGTTTGATAAAACACATGTTTATTAATAATATCGAAAAAGTTTTTCTTCCTGTTTTTTTTTTTCGTATTTTAAAATTTGCTGTGCTATTTTTATGCTTACCCTCCTCCATGTCCGCCTCCGCCAGCACTGCAACATTCAAACAGGGCTAGGACCAAAATAGAAGCAATCTAAAAATCAAATAATAATTGAGTGAAAAATTAGAAAAAATATATATATAAATGAAGATGTGTGTACAAAAATAAATGAAAATAACAAGACAAGTAATGCAAACATTATGCAATTGTTATGTCGACACATTTATTAATGGCAAACAATTATAGGTGAGGGAAAAACATGAAATATTAAAATGAATGGGTCGAAGGGTTTGCACTTTTCCATCGCAATTTTGTATAGGTAATTTATTTATTTAAGGTCAGATTTAAACGGAAGCGACAACTTTTTGTAATAAACACTTACCAAGTATCTGGAAGTCATTTTGCGTATATCCGCCACGACGAATCGATAAAATCGCACTGCACTAAATCAGGTCGTAATGTGGCAAAGTTAAGGCCGGACTCTCTATTTATATGCTACACTTTTGTGTGGCCAAATGAAAGGAAAGATACATGCGAGCGACGAGGCGGTAAGAAAGCCGAAGAAATATTTAGCAGAGCGTTTACCTTGACAGTGACACCTTATCATTGCAGGATATGTTCATCATGCTCTAATAATTACTCTAATTTCTCTAAATTAGTGTCTATACTTCCCATATAGTTTTGGTTAGTATGGGTTAGTCGGAATTGTTTTTTACTTTATATTTTATAAAGAATATAACTTTCAATTAAATCATAAAATAATTCAATTGACTAATCGCTATTTAAAAATAAGTTTTTACTGGACCAATTATTGCAGCTGCTAAAAAACATAAAAGTGTACAATCGCGAGTACAATACCAATAAAAATAAAGGTCTAATCAACCGAAACGATTTTGTTGCATTCAAAAATGTGACAAAATGCATACTGGCCGAAGCATTTAGTCACGACATTTCATTGAGTAAGGCTTCTGACCACAACCGATTTCATTTATAGGCCACGAGCAAAATTGCCGCTGTTGCCGTACTGAACATAGAGGTCTATTTAAGGGCCGCCGCGCCGTGAGTTTTTGGCTGTTTTTTCGTTTCGATGCACCTAGTGTTTCCTTTGGCATATTTAAGTTCTAAAGACAAAATATTTCGGTGGTCCTGAAAGGAGCCGACTAAACCATAAGTCCTTGAGGAATAAAGAAAAACTTCGTTCGTTCAACTCCAATCGCGTGCGGAAAAGTGCCATTTTCATAATTGTTACATAAATAAATAACTATACTGTGAGAAAACCTGGATTAAAAAGTTATTTGGTTTTTCTTTTATTGTTGAGGGCCAAATTGCGCATTTAGTTGCCTAATGTCGTTTAGAAAGTTTGAAAATTCCGAGTATTTCCGGAGATATCCGGAAAAACACAATTGAAAAATCGTTTTATTTCTTTCCTGGGCTTATTTAAAAACGGCTTTCAAATTTCGTTTGCCACTTTTTCCGCTTTATCCGATGGTGATATCCGGTTTGGAATCTGACGTTTCCTCTTCAAGGGGTCATCATCAACTTTCCTTTTTTTAAATACGAACTTTAATTTTTTGTATCGTTTTCAGATAATATTGACCATATGTGTTTTTAATTTTTTTTTAATTTTCAATTATTCATTTTGCTTTGGGGTAAAAAATAAGCGAACCTGTTTATTTAATTTTATTATTTTTTTATTTTTATTAAATCCACACAACACTAAAAACAAAATAAAATATTTTCTTAGAATATAATAATTTCAAAAGCAACTTGAACTATTTAAAATTACGCCAAAGCAAAATAAGTAATTAAAAAAAAATAAAATTGAAAATTAAAAAAGAATTAAAATGAAATTGAAAACACATATTCGTATTAATATCATCTGAAAAACGATAAAAGAAATAAAGTTTGTATTTAAAAAAAGAAAGTTGATGATGCCCCTTGAAGATAAAACGTCGGATTCCAAATTGAATGCTATCATTAAAAAAAAAACAGAAAAAGTGGCAATGCAAAAGTGCATTTCAATTTGAAATCCGTTTTTAAATAAGCTCAGGAAAAACATAAAGCAATTTTTCAATATTTCGGTTTTTTCCCGGATATCTCCGGAAATACTCGGAATTTTGAAACTTTCTGAAACGCATATTATTAGGCACCAAAATGCACAATTTTACCCTAATTTAACCCACACTGAATTTCTTACAGTTTTCGAGATCCCTATACGATATAGACTCGAATTCGAGCCACTCTGTACATTAATAATATGCATAATATGTATAATATGTATGTTGTCGTACAAACGTGATAAATATTTATTGAGTGTGTTTTGTAAAACTCGCGTAAATATTGAGCGAATTGAGCACCTCATTTTTTAGCAAAATTAAAAAATTATAATAAAAAAAAATAATAAAGAAAATAAAAGAAAAATAATATAAAAGAATATAGCCAGAGGAAGAAATCAAGGCCAAACTGGCCAAATTTATTAAAATCAAAAAGTCAGAGTCAAAATACGCTTTATTGTTAGAACAAAAAATTGTTGTTAACAAAGCAAAATAGAAGTAAGAAATATCCTAAATCCTAATACAGTATTCAATACTAAAGCGCGATAAGAAGTACATACAGGAAAACATAATATGAGAAGCCACATGGTTAAAAATATTTCAAAACACAATATAAAAATTACACATAATCACAGACTAAAGATTTACACTAGCTACGGCCATTGAGCATAAAACTCAGAAAGACTATAATAGCCCCTCTCCACCAAAAACTGTCTCAGACGCCACCTAAAACACCTGAGTGAAGCTACCCCCTTAATATCACGCTGAAGGTGGTTGAACACCTTTGCACCCTCATAAAAAATTGATTTCTGCGTTAGAGTGGATGTAGGGATGGGCAGATGTAAGTTGTTTTGCTGACGAGTCATATACCTACGGTTTTAGGCTATAAATCTATACCGATTTTTAAATAGAAGGCTAGCAATTTCCAGTATATAAACACAAGTCACTGTAAGGATTCTCTCCTGAATGAATAGAGAGCGGCAGGATTCCCGAGTTTTTGCCCTGCATATGTATCTGAAAGCCCTTTTTTGTAATATAAAGAGTGACTGGATAAGATAATTGCTAGCATTACCCCAGAAATAGGTGCCGTAGCGAAGACGTGACTCGACAAGGGCAAAGTAAACAGACCTATTAACTTCCGCGCCAAGCTCTTCAGCCGCCACCCTCACAGCAAAGCAGCCACTTGATATTTTGTTAGCAAGATCAACTATGTGGTTCTCAAACTTGAGTTCATTATCAATATTGGGATTATGTAAATCGCTCAAAAATATTGAAAGTTCAGTGTTTTTATTCCGCACTGATTAAATGTTTAATAACAGGAGAGAATATTCTTCAGAACTGTTTAGTTTTCAGTTTCAGTGAGAGTGCATTGTTTATGACATGTGTGTTTGAGTGAGTAGACAGGAGCGACCCATAGGTTATTATGAAATCGGTGGTATGCGAAGAAAAACCAGTTATTTATGCGTGATTAGATGATGATGCTCTGAAAAATTTGAAACCTGATAGTTTAAGTTACAGACATCAATTAGGTAAGGTGTCATACATAATTTGTCGATGGGTCCCGGAGATGTGCAGGGCACAAACATAGCACTATTCGCGGCATCAACAAGTGATGACATTTCCCTATGCTGAGATGGTTAAGTATAGGTCGGCCTGTAGTTAGCGGTGGTCCAATCAAGATGACATTGGTGTGTATCATATCGTTGAAACACCTCACTATTAGTTCCTTATTTAGGCGCATTCCCGTAACAGAGTTCTGCGAAGTGAGGAAAAGAAAAGCGAAGTCGCTCTTGGTAAATTTGCTACAGTATATGAGGCATTTGTCCAGCATATCCTCTACCATCAACTTTCCCATTGTCTGACTGTTAACGTCATATTTGTTCGTACTGTGTCTTTTAAAGAGAGGTAAATAACCCCTAAATCCGATTCAATTAGCAGTATTCTATTCTTCACTTTTGCCGCTGTATGTTTCCTAGAGTTAGGCCTTCCATAGGCGATGTTGTAGTGGGCAGAGAATGTTTGCTTTGAGGTTGAAATAATTCATAGTTCAAAGTTTTCACCTGCCTACCCTGTAGACACATTAAAAATACATACAAACTATAAACACAAACAGGGCGAAACATAGATCGAAATTAATTTTATTAAACTAGCAAATTAAAAAAAAAACAAAGGTTTAAAAAAAAACTGAAATATTAAGAAGCAAAAACACAATTTATCATAAATAATAGCAAATAATAATAAAACACAGAAATAATAAAAAATGTGAGATCTAAATATGCCATACATTATGATAAAACATGCTGAAGAGATTGAGGCCAATTGTATTAAACTAACAAATTAAAGTAGATATAAACTAAAAATTAAAACAGTGATAATTAAGAGATTTTACATTTTATCGAGATCATTTTATTAAATTTATAAACAAAAACAGACAGTTGCAATGATGACTTAAAACAGTCACTTATTTAAGACATTGAAATAATAAACCTAAAGCCATTAAAATTTACTGTTGAATAACTCATAAAAATTAATTTTAGAAATAGTCAATAACTTAAGTTTAGGCATTAAATTGACGTTGGCCACCATCAAGGCAATGCGAACTTTATTTACTGCGCTGCAGAATAGCTCAGTTGATGTTGCTCCAAACCACTTGCGCAGGTTTGCAAGCCAGGAAATTCGTCTTCTTCCTGGATCTCTCTTGCCCTCAACCTTTCCCTGGAGTATAACCTGGAGTAATCCATATTTTCCTTCATTTCGCATAATGTATGCAAAATATTGTAGTTTTTGACATTTTACTGTTATCAGCAGTTCGGGTTGACAATCCATTCTTCTGAGTACTTCCACGTTTGTAACTTTTGCGGTCCATGAAATTTTTTGATCATTCGTCGGTTGGCTTCCGAAATAGTCCACGCCTCAACTCCGTATAATAGAACAGAGTAAATATAACACGAAACTAGACGTCTTTTGATTTGTAAACTTAGAGCTTTGCTAAATAGTAAATTCTTCATTCTCACGAATACGGCTCTAGCTTTTTCTATTCGGCATTTTATTTCCTGAGAATGATCCCATTCTTCGTTCAATGTACATCCCAGATATGTGAACTGCCACTGGTTGTATTACCTGGTTCTTTGCCCACAGTATCGTGTGTTGGTTCTTTGACTTACTTATGACCATACATTTCGTCTTCTTAATGTTCAATTTCAGTCCGTATTCTTCACTCACTGTTACGACCTCATCGACAAGGGATTGTAAACCTTGCAGGTTATCGGCTATTAATATGGTGTCATCTGCATATCGGATATTGTTAATGGCTTCACCATTCACTTTGATTCCCTTTGTAAGATCTTCTAGTGCCTTTCTGAAAATCTGTTCTGAGTTTAGATTGAACAGCAATGGATACAGCACGCAACCCTGACGGACTCCTTTTTGGATATAAATTGAACCGCATCTACTCGTACTTTCGCCTTTTGTCCCCAATATAAATTGATTATAATTCTTATATCCTTCTCATCTACTCCTGCGTTTCTTAGGATGTTAATCATCTTTTCGTGATTGCACATGTCGAAAGCTTTTGCGTAGTCCAGAAAACAAATATACATGTTTAACATCTCTACGTCTCTGAATCATTACCTGCGGTGCGAACAAAGCTTCCCGTGTTCCAAGTCCACTTTTGAATCCCATTTGAGTTTTTCCCATATTCTCTTCACACTTACTATATAATCGGGCATGGATAATTTTGAGAAAGATTTTAAGAACATGACTCATTAGACTCACTGTGCGAAATTCGTCGCATGATTTGGCATTGGGTTTCTTTGGTAATGTAACAAATGTACACATCAGCCAATCTTCTGGTATCTGACCGGTGTTATATATGCTGTAAAAATTTTTTGTAAGTAACGCTATACTATTACTATCCAGAAGTTTCAGTATCTCTGTTGAAACCTCATCTGGTCCGGTTGCCTTTCGGTTTTTAGCTAGGTCGATAGTCCGCTTTACCTGGGCGAATGTTATTTCTGGTCCCTCTACGATTTCGATATTGATTATTTCAGGATGCTGATCATCTCGGAATGTATTTTGGATATAATTCTGCCAAGTTTTTATTTTATCCTCAATCTCGAACACTATATTTCCCTGCTCATCGGCGATATTCCCACTAGTGTTCTTCTTGATGTTTCCAATTACTTCTTTGACTTTTCTGTGCACATTAAAACTGTCATGTTTGTTCTGATATACTTCTATTTCCTTACACTTATCGTTGAGCCAGGATTCTTTGGCTATTCTACACTTTTTTCGAATATTTGTGTCAATTGTTCGGTACATCTTTGGATCCTTAATTTTAGCATTTCGTCTTCTTTCCATCATATCCAGGATCTCGTCCGTCATCCATTCTTTCTTTTTATGTCGTTTTCCACTTTAGTAGATTTTCGCAAACTTTGATGGTTGAATCCTTGATGGAGTTCCACGTGTTTTCTATTTGACAATCAGAGGTTATGATAGATTTAAATTCGTCATTTAATGCACATTTTACATTTTCTTGAGTCTCTGCATTCTTCAATTTTTTCCAGCTCAAATCGTTTGTCTTGTTTTTTGACAATGGGTCTCTTCAGTCTTAAATGGAAGTTGCAGACGAGTGGGTTGTGCTCTGAGGAAATATCTGCACTGAGATAAGTTTTAACAGCTGTGATTGCATTTTGATATCTTTTATTAACCAGTACAAAGTCTATTTGGTTTCTGATGATATTGTCATGGTTATCTGCACCAAGCGTCTTGGTGGTAGTTTATAAAAGGTATGAGTAATAATAAACTGTTCTTCTCTGCCGAATTGTATCAGTCGGTTTCCTCTCTCATTCTTGAGCCAAAACCAAACTGTCCCACTAAATCAACTTCAGATCCTGTTCCGACCTTCGCGTTAAAGTCTCCCATGATAATCGTTGTTTCATGTTTCTTTGTATTTTTCATAATATTATTTAGTTGGGTATAGAAAAACACGGAGAGTCCCGAATCGTTGCTCTTGACATCTCCAAAGCCTTCGACCGGGTGTGGCACCGATCACTCCTGAACAAATTCTTAGCTTATAGCCTTCCACCGGCTCTACATACACTATTGTCTAGTATTTTAGATAAAAGGAGTATTCAGGTCGCTATCGATGGTGTCTCGTCCGAGGCATTTGCCATCAATGCTGGTGTTCCGCAAGGTTCAGTTTTGTCTCCAACTTTGTTCCTGCTGCACATAAATGACCTACTAAAGCTTACTGAAAACTCCATTTACAGGTATGCAGACGATAGCAGTCTTGTATCATCCTTTTCTTCTGACAAACCATTATCATCTAAAACTCCGAGTTCCGACTCGCCGTCTTCGATGTATTATGTATCCAGTGTTGCCAGATTGGAGATTTATCGCAATTTGGGCCACTCTAGTTTGTGACATATTTTTCAAAGAAATCGCAAGTCACAATTTGGGCGATTTCTCAATTTTGATAGCGCGATTTGTGGCGTTTCTTCGGTTACGATTTAAAAAGAAATAATGAGGCAACCCCAAAAAAACAATGTAAACTTTCAAGCGAGGTTTACTAGCACATGCGCAATCATATTAAAACACGACAAGACCTACAAGCCCGGGGGGACGACTAAGAAGACAACTGACTGACTCAATCAACCGAGACTTAAACACAATTTTTGAATGAGGATGCAACAATCTTGTAACATTCAATGTCAAAAAGACACAAACTGCTGTGTTCTCCCGGAGAAAAACTAAGGGAAACTACCTTGACATCATCACGGAGGGGGAAATCCTTTCTCCCCTCCAATCTTTCGCTTCTTGGAATAACCGCAAGCACTAACTTTTCATGGGATGAGCATGTCCGAGGTCTCGCCAAGTGTGCCTCTCAAAAACTGGGTGTACTTTTCCATGCCAAAGAATACTTCAGCTCCCATCAGCTGCTTACACTCTATAAAGCGCAAATCAGACCTACTCTGGTGTATTGCTCTCACATTTGGAGTTCAACTCCCAAACATAATCTAGCTCTCTTAGACTCCATCCAGAACCGAGCTGTTAGACTTATTAACGACGAAACACTGACTCGTTCCCTTCACACCTTGGCACATAGACGGATGGTGGGTGATCGCTCCCTTTATTACCGATATTATCACGGAGGGTGTTCGACCGAACTGACAACTCTGATTCCCTCTAGTGCCAGCTTGGTTCGTTCCACAAGACGAGCTAGAAGCTCTTATCCATATGCTCTTCAACAGAGTACACCCAGAACCAGCCTCTACCGAAATTCTTTCTTCTGGCGTGTGACAAGTATCTGGAACTCCTTACCAACCGAATTATTGTTCCCTGTTGGCTATAGTCCATCATCCTTAAGAAAAGAGTCCATGCATCGGTATCTTTCCTCCTCGCCGTTTCCTACTTGCAGTGCCCATTAGGATATTATAGGCAACGCCTTTGCAAGTGGACTGAAGCAAAAAAAAACATGTTTTGGAACAATTTGTCATATAGATAACAGTACATTTTAGATAGACATTCAATTAATGATACTAAATTTAGTACACTTCCATCCAGGTATGTCACGGATGAAGACGGCTGAAGGTATGTTCGAAAAATGCAAACCTTGAGCCTAAAGTTTCGTTCTAAATTTTAATAAAGACTCAAAAAAATCAAGGTCAATTAATTGTGTAAAATTAACAAATTAAAAACAACACAATTTGCAAAAAAAATAGAAACAGTCATTAAGATGATTCATTACAATTTATCAAACAGATAACACTACATTTTATATAGACAATCAAATCATAAATCTAAATTAAGTACAATTTATCACATTTGATATAGAAAGATAATAATAAATGTGAAACTTAAGATTAGTTTTAAATTTAGTAAAGAAAAACACGAAACCTAACAAAACAGAGGCAGTTTCCAGGATGATTGAGTACAATTTATCACAGTTAGCAGTAAATTTCATCCTAAGATATTCAAATAATAAAAGGATTGGGCCTAATTTATTATATTTACTTTGACACAGTCAGTCTTAACACACTGAGCCATAAAAACTACATTATATAATGTCAACACTTATAGAAATTGATTTTTTTAGACAAAACTCTACGATCATCTCGAATATCCGAAGCAGCAAAACATATGTTGAGGAAACAATTAATTAGCTTCTTACATCACGAAACAGCCTTTTAGTCCAACAGCTTAATTAGTAATCATTAAATAAACTGCTGGCCATTTGCTTTCGAGCAAGGAAAATTTTGCCTAAATTTAAAACTAAATATTTTCTTAACCAGACATGATATCGACCTACGGTTTTTAATGATTAATAGACTTATCCCTTAGGAAAAACCTTCCAATGTTGGATTTTTTCAAACATTCAAAAAATATTATATACAGGGTGTGAAAGAAGGCGGTGATTTTTGCTCCAACTTCAATAGCATGTAACTTTCACAATATTTTTTTAAAATGTTGTTACTCTACGTCAATTGATTCACTGGTCTATAGCAAAGAAAGTAGTTTGTCAAATTTTTGATATCTGCTATATTTTCAGAAATATTGATTTTTTTGTAAAACCTTGGTTTTTTTCAACTTTTTGGTAGCTAGACCCCACTGTGCGTTATATCGTGCAAACTTTATTAATGATTATCATTATACCTTACGAAAAGCTTTTTTATGTTCAGTAAAAAAATTATACCTAAATCTTGTGATGTGCAGTGGCGTACTTATAATCACTTATACTATGGTTTATGAGTATCTCACAATTTTTCCCGATTGTTTTGTATTGGAAAGTACTCGCCTCTAGATTAAGCAAGTTTTATCCTTATTTTTTATTTTTTAATATTGCACTGTATCCACATGTATATTTTACAGTGTGTCTAAAATTTTTTTTTTAAATTATAATTTTAATTTAATTTTTGGAAAAGTTTTGTTTATTTATTTCTAATACAGCACTATTCCTAAAATTAAACTTGTTTTGAAAACCCTTAAAATTAAATATCGCTAGTTTGATGTGTTTGATTTTGCGAGCGAGTACTTTCCAATACAAAACAATCGTGAAAAATTGTGAGATACTCATAAACCATAGACATATAGTGATTATAAGTACGCCACTGCACATCGCAACATTTAGGTACAGTTTTTTTACTGAACATAAGCAAGCTTCTCGTAAGGTATAATAATCACTTACAAAGTTTGCACGATACAACGCACAGTGTGGTCTAACTGCCAAAAAGTTGAAAAAAGCAAGGTTTTACAAAAAATCTGTATCTCTTAAAATATAGCAGATATCAAAAATTTTACAGACCACTTTCTTTGCTATGGATCAGTGATTCAATTGATGTACAGTGACAACATTTAAAAAAATTATTATGAAAGTTACATGCTATTGAAATTGGAGCAAAAATCATAGCCTTCTTTGACACCCTGTATATAAAATTTTTTGACAGTTTAAAAAAATCCTACATTGTAAATTTTCTCTTAAGGGACAAATCTATTAACCATTAAAAACCAGAGATCGATATCATGTCTGGTTAAGAAAATATTTAGTTTTAAATTTAGGCGAAATTTTTGTTGCTCGAAAGCAAATGGCCAGCAGTTTATATATAAAATAGTTCGATAATAACATGAATACTTCACAGATGATGGTATTGCGCAATTTGTACGAGGATAGTTCGAAATTGAGCGATTCATAACATCGTTGGCCTCCCAGTTTGCCTGATTTAACCCTCCGAAGAAAAAACTGTCACTTTTATCGTTATGTGTTTCATACTTATTTATTAGGAAGAGAAATACAATGCTCGATTAATTGCGCCAAATTGTTAAAGGTTGAGAAACTTGCACCTGGCACGACCAAATCTGAAAAGACAATGCGGTTCTAAAAAAAAAAAGAAAATATATACAAGTGCGACACAATAATTTTGCCCAATTCGTTTTTTAAATGCTAGTTGTAGTTTTTATTTTATTTTTCCGTGTCTAATGTTGATAACCGTTAAATTGTTATTAAAGCAATGCGTAGGAGTATCTTGTGTAACGAGTGTGGTAATGATGCATTTACCTTAGGTATTATATACGACTTGTTTTTCTCAAGCATGCTTTCAACGTAACGAATACAAATTAAAATATTAAAATAATACAATATTTTTGTATTCTATACTTTTTTTGAAAATACTCAACGCCTTTAAACTGTATATACACTGCTTGACATGATTCTACATTGCATCTACACCGATTTTACACAGTTTTATTTAGCGTTATACTGTTTTGCAAGGTTTACGCTGTTATTGCACTAATTTGGATATATTTTCCACTATTTTGTACATCTTTGGCGCAACTTGCTAGTGCGGTAATACCTCTCTTACCATCTTGAAACAAGTAAAATAACTCATATATAAGTAAAAAACATGAGAGTTTAATTTTAGTCATGTTAGAGTAATTGAAACAAACTTTCTTAAACGGAGAAATTTAAATGATGTAAAAACTAAAGGGGAAAACATGATGATCCAAAATAATTGGTTACAAGTTAGGTCACATTTGCTTAAAAATCCAGTACAATAATTTATTTAAAATAATATTTCATAACAAAAAAGATGGGAAATAATCAATGTGTGAAGTATTAAAATAATCTAGAAAAATTATACAAAAATAAAAACTAAAACAAAATAGCAACAAAGATTATCTACTAAAATGTATAACATGTATGACTAGTTTTTGTATGAGACATGGAAATATTAGAAAGAAATTTAGTTCAATTTATCACAAATAAACGTTCTGTTTCAAGTTGTAATAAAATCATGATAAAGAAGCCGAGATTAATTTCGTTGAGTTAAAATAAAAATAACATCAAAAAACTTTGAAAAAAATTTACATATTTAATATCCGGAAACAATAAAAGATAATTCATTATCATTTACATTTGCATATAAATTCAGTATAATGTATTTTAAATAATATTTCATAACAAAAAAGACAGAAATAACCAATAAGTGTGAAGTGTTGAAGAGATCGAGAACAATTATATTACAAAAAATAAAAACTAAAACAAAAAATAGCAACAGGGATTATCTATTAAAATGTATAACATGTATGATTAGATTTGTCTATGAGACACGGCAATATTAAAAGAAAATTTAGTACAATTTTTCGCAGATAAACGTTCTGTTTCAAGCTGAAATAAAGTCATGCTAAAGAAGCCGAGATTAATTTCGTTATGTTAAAATAATAAATATATTAAAAACACTTTTAATATCCGGAAACAATAAAAGATAATTTATCAGAGATCAAAAGAATAAAAAAATGACAGAACTAATAAAAAATTGTGAAATTTCAATCATGTTTTAAATTATAATAAAAACGACTAAGCTGAGTTTTATTAAAGTAACTAATAAAAAAAATAAATAAATAAGAAAACAAAAAAAAATGGTTGCAAGCAGCATTTAATACCATTTTCAACTCTAGCAGTACATTTATTTTTTGATATCAAAATCATAAAAGGAAACATAGCGCAATTAATCAGAGATAATAGCACATCATAATAAATAGATTGTTTAAAATGTCAACAAAAAGATGCCAAAGAGATCGAAGTAAATATTTGTTAGGATAAACAAGCAAATTACATAGGAATTAAAAACAAAAATATATATAGTTGCCAATAAAATTCAGTACAATTATCACGGATAATAATAATAAAATACAGAAACAATTAACAAGTAAGAGAGTTAAGTTTTGTTCTAGATTATGGTAAAAGAGTACAGTAACAAATTAAAAATAAATAGGAACCAAAAATAATGCAAAAGGGAGTTAGTTGCAACTATGAGTCAGGGCCATTGATAGTACATTTCACATAAGATATGGAAAAAAGGAACAGAACTTTAATACAATTGATCACAAATTAACTAAACCCGTTGGCTGAGTCAACGCTAAACCAAACTTCCCTTATAAGTTGTGAACAAGTTTAAGATTGGTTTTCTTAAGATAAGAATCATGAAAGAAGAGACAAAAATCTCCAAGTATTGTGTTAGTACATTAAAAAAAATTCCAAACAATAGAAATTTAAAAAAGATAATAAACGATAGCAACTTGGCAACAATACATACATACAGGTTAGAGGAAAATTTTTGCATTTCAATTGATACAAGTTCCCTAAGGGATTGGGTTAGTAATCATTTCCACTAACATACCAGTTTGCATTCGAACGCTCTTCGTATAACAGAATTACAATTATCGGCTTAATTAATCAATATTCACATGAAATAATCCGAGTTCCGAACGAGAAGAGAAAGATTTCCGGTTAAGAAAACGATTATAACGCAGAAATTATAGATACCTCGCCCTAATGCTTTTTGCGTGCAGACCCGTATTAGAAACATTGCAATTGGCAAGGCGAAATGAAGAATGGGAATAAAAAAATTAAAAGAAATTAAAACAAAACAATAACATGACACTTTTAATATAAGTGATATCTAGAGTGAGTTATGTGCCGTAATGAGTGCTTAAAAGTAGGTTTAAGTACTTACACATTAAAATTACTCTAAGTACTGTAAATTCGGAAATAGTGAATAATTAATATTTGTACTAAAAAATTTTCAATTTACAGTATTTAAGTACGATTAAATTATCCTGGCACAAAAGTATTTTAAGGAAGCTTCAAAAATTACACATTTTCTACTTAATACTTGTATCTAGATTTTTAATTTAAAATAATTTACTGAATATTTAAGCGTTTTGAAATATTTTGTTACTTAGAAAAAGTGCAATGGCGAATACTGTTTATTACGGTTACTACTTAATTGGTTATGTATAAAAGACATTTTTATTTACTTAAAATAATTTGAAGGATGATTAAGATCAAAAATTTCTTAAGAATATTGAATATAGGGTAAGTACTGAACACATCGAAAATTACAAGTTTTATATTTGATACTTGAACTGCGAATATTTTATTTAATTTTTAATATATAATATTAATATTTTAATTGCTCTTGAAACATATTGCTGCTTAAGAAGATTCAAAATAGCAAATATTTAATACTACTTAGTTTATATAACTTTGCTATCTATCTATCTATCTATCTATCTATCTATCATCAGAAAGGAATTTGAGTATTGAAAAGTAATTAAGGCCGTTAAAACGACTATAAGTACTATACACATTGGATGTTACAAGTATTATATTTAATACTTGTAATAAAAAAAATTTATTTTGGGAAAAATATTGAATATTTTATGTATGTTTGAAATATATTGTTGCTTAATGCATAAAGCAAGAAGGTTCAAAATAGCGAATACTTAACACTGTTACTTTAATTAAATTAAATAAATTTGCTGATGAGTTAACAGAGAGAATTTTAAACGTATTTTAAAGAAGTTTAAGATTTGAAAAGTAATTCTTTCTTTCTAGCCTGTCTCCGTCCACTGCTGGACATAGGCCTCCTCCATCATCCTCCATGGGTTCCTGTCTTGGGCCGTCAGGATCCAGTTTCTTCCAGCAATCCTCTGAATGCCATCACGCCATCTTGCTTGCGGTCTTCCAATGTTTCTTTTTGACTCACGCGGCCTCCATTCCATGAGTATTTTGGTCCATTTGTTATTGTCTCTGCCCACATGACCTGCCCAGCGTCACTTCAACCTTGTACGTACCACTACATCATCGACTACCGTACCACTACATCCTCGACTCGTGTTCTTTGACGGATGTCTTTATTTCGCACCCGATCTCTGAGGCTAATACCAAGCATTGCTATTTCCATGGCACGTTGGCAGATCTTCAACTTATTAGCACTTGCGCGTGTCATAGTGGTTGTCTCAAAACCGTAGATGTTGTAGATCTTACGTTTTAGACTAATCGGGATATCCTGATTTTTAAGAATATAAGCCGGTCTAGAGAAAGCCGCCCAGGTCCCACTGTACGGCGATTTATTTCAGCTGCTGATTTCCTTTGCCGAGCTTAATGATATGGCCGAGATAGTTATATTCGTTCAACACTTCGATAGGCTGATTTTCAACAGTTATGTCGATATTATCTGTGCTCATAATTTTAGTCTTCCGGATATTCATTGTCAGTCCTATTGCTTTGGATGCTTGTTGCAGTTCTTTTATCATAGTGGATAATTCTTCAGAATCATTACTGATGAGCACACGATGTCGTCGGCAAATCTTAGATGGCTCAGGTGTTTTCCATCGATTGAGATGCCCTTATCCAGCCATGGCAGCTTTTTAAATACGTCCTCTAGGGCCAATGTAAACAGCTTAGGGGAGATCGTGTCCCCCTGTCTAACTCCTCTGTTTATTGAAATTCTATCGGTGGTCCCTGCTTCATCGTCGATCCTTACTTGCATTGTGGCATTCCATACACATGACCTATTATTCTGGTGTATCTAGAATGGATCCTCGCATTATGCATCGCCCTCAACACAGCCCATGTCTGAACAGAGTCAAACGCCTTGTGGTAATCGACAAATGCCAGATGCAAAGAATATTGTATTCTGTGCACTTCTCGATCAATGTTCGTATACTCTGTATGTGATCAATCGTGCTGAAGCCCTTTCGAAAACCCGTTTGCTCAATTGGCCGGTAAAACTCAAACTTAGTGTTTAATCTGTTTGTAAGTACTTTCGTAAGCAATTTATATAAGTCAGACAGCACGCTAATAGGGCGGTAATTCTCTAGGTTAGTGGCGTCTCTCTTCTTGAATAGAATAATAACTTGAGCGTTTTGTCAGGTTTCCGGGATTTTTTCTTATTCGAGACATTTATTTAATAGTATGAGGATGTCCTCTTCCAATGTCATTCCTCCGATTTTAAGCATTTCGCTCGTAATTCCATCCTCTCCTGGGGCCTCTCCGTTTTTCAGCTTTCCTATTGCGTTGCTTAGTTCATTTATATTTATTTCAGGTAGTTCTTCGGATCCAACATTTATGACGGGGTGTGCGTGTCTTCTTATGTCGGCTATTTGTATAGTCTGGTCATATAGGTCTTGGTAGAATGCCTGCATTACTTTAAAGATCTCGCTTCTACCATATATAAGATTTCCTTGGCCATCCCTCAATTTCGCGATTTGAAGTTTTCCTCTGTTTCTCTTCGACTTAAGCACCTTCATGTCCATGTTATGCTCGATCAATTTTTCGATTTGGCGAGTGTTATATCTTCTTAGGTCTTTTCTGATTTCCTTCTTGACTCTTTTATTTAGCTCCTCATACGTTGGAGAATCCCTGTCTGTTTTTCTGCGTAGCTCAATAAGGGTGTTGGTTTCTTTACTAATTTTGTCTCTTTATTTTTGTTTCTATAACATACAGTCTTTTTTGCTGTTTGGATACTTCCTGTTATTTTCTTTGAGAGATCGTCTAGGTTTAGTTCTTTTGGGTTTTCTGTTGGCTCTAGTTTGTTCTCGATGGTAGTGTTATACTCTTCTCTCTTATCTGCGAGCTCTATTATCGATGGGCGCATGCTCTTTTGTATTCGCCTTTTGCGTTCCAGTCGAGTGTTGATCCTGAACTTGGCTCTGACCAATCGGTGGTCACTGCCTGTGTTAAAATGGTTTAGTGCAGAAACGTCCAAACAGATAATCTTGTTCGTTGATAGAATATAATCGATTTCGTTCTTTACCGCGCCATCTGGGCTTCTCCACGTCCATCTTCTTTGAGGAGCCTTTTTGAAAAAGCTGTTCAAGCAATAAAGATTTTCACGACAGAGGAAGTCTAGCATTACCTGACCTCTAAAATTTTGCTCTTCCAGCCCGAAATGTCCGATGTTATGCGGGTCTGACCTAGCTTCGCATTAAAATCTCCTAATATTATCTTAGATTTTGTTCTTTCAGAGATCATTGCTATTGATATATCTTCATTATATTGTTCGCATTCTTCTTCCGTAGACTGGCTGGTCGGTGCATATGCTTGGATTATTTGCACGTTATGCATCTTGTTGAGCTGTATCATGATATATATGACTCTGTCTGAGATTGTATGAGTTTTGGTAACAAGGTGTTTAATCCTTCTATGTATCATGATGGCCGTTCCTCTAATATGAGGGTTGATTTCTTCTTTTTTTTTTTTTGAAATAGCAAGTGTCCAGACTTTAGAATGATACTAGCTTCACCACTTAATCTTGTTTCACTGATACCAACCATATCCCATTTTATGCTTCCAAGTTCATTCTCCAAGCTCTCAAGGTGTTCCTCCAGTCTTACTGTACGTATGTTGTATGTAGCAAAATAGAGACACTTATTTGGGAGTGGTGATTTTCTGGTTTTGTTTGCCGAATTTTTACCCTCCCAGAATCCTTGGGGCAGGCTGGTGGCATTAAGACAGTGTGAGATTTTGAGCCTGTAGCTTTACTCACCTGGGGTATATTTCCTGACGTTTTGGAATGCGACATCTTTGATGGAAGTTATTGGCAGTTTTCAAACGCCACGATTGCAGTGCGGGTTGGCGAGTGGGTATGGATAGGAAAGGGAAATTGGTATAATTTGAGTGGGATTCGGGGTTATGACATGACTTCCCTCGGTAAGGGTTGTAGAGGGAAAATCAAGAGCGTCGCGTGGGCAGGGTTGCTATTTCCCTGAAGTAGGTCTATCCTCTTTCGGGATCGAAGAGGGGTACCTACCCACTACCCTAAGTAATTAAGCCACTAAAACTATTATAAGTGCTATATATACTAAATATTACAAGTATTATAATTAATACTGAATATTTCATGTGCTTTTGAAATATTCTTGCTTAATACATAACGCAAGAAAGTTGAAAATAGACACTGTTTATCATTTATCAGAGAGAATTTTAAACGTATTACAAAGAAGTTTAAGAATTGAAAAGTAATTAAGGCACTAAAACTATTATAAGTACTATATGTACTGAAGGTTCAAAAAGGCGAATACTTAACCCTGCGAGTACATAACCCTGCTGGCTTTATGTAAATTGGCTTAGTATTTATCCAGGAGAATCTCTCTTTTCGGTCCATTACCCGAGGGAGGGTCTGGTGGCATCATGCGTAGTCTGGTTGACCATTGGTCTCGATTCTGGGCCATGTGAACTGCTCCATGCAAGGTGGCGCCAATCAGGGGTTTTGTTTGGTCAACCCATCGCGTGATTTCAGTTCATAGTGCACTTGTGAATGAGAGGCGTGATTGGCTAGCTACGTGAGGTGATGCATGTCTTCGTGATGCAACCAGTTGTTTGTAAGTCAGCAGATGGTCTAGGGGTCTGCATGGTTGGCCTTCACTTCGGCGACCCGGGTTCAAATCCCGTCGGTTTTGGTTTTTTTTAAGTAAACAGTTTTTTTCTTGATTTTAGGGTTTTTCTTGGGTATGGCTTGGGTTAGCACTTGGTTAGTTTCCTTTTCTTGAGCCCCGGAGCGAGCGAAGCGAGAGGAGGGCCATATACTTGCCAATTGCAGGTCTTTAAATCGCATGCATTCACAAGTGCACTACGAACTGAAATATCGCCAACCCATCGTTTCGGTGATCTGCCTCGTGGGCGGCGTCCATTTATTTTTCTCTCGACCATTAGGCGTTCGATCGAGTCGTCTTTTCGGGCAATGTGGCCAAAGTATCGGAGGAAAGACTGGCTGACTTTTGTGGACAGACGCGTCTGAATGTTTAGTTCGTTTAATATGGAGACATTCGTGCGATGCAAAGTCCAGAGTATTCACAACATGCGTCTGCGTCTATATGCCCACATTTCAAACGCATCTATTCTTCGCTTGTCCGCCCGCCTCCTTTACAGTCCAGGTTTCTGAAGCATAGCTGGCAATTGGAAAAATTAGGGAATTCAGCAGTCCTTAGCTTTGTATTTCGTGTGATAGCAGAGTTGCACCGAGGTATATGAACTGGTGCAAAACTTTGAAGTCTGCTATCCTATGGATATGTGGTAGATTATTATCCTGGCGGTCAACTATCATCACTTTTGTTTTTGTGGTGTTGAGCTCCAAGGCGTAGTCTTTGCTAACCAAACCAAGTCTCTTAATCACTGTTTCCAGCTCCTCCCGGATTGCACCTATGATTAGAACATCATCAGCGTAGCGTAGATTGCTGATTTTCTTTCCTCCTATTGCTACGCCGCGCGCTGCCGCCTTCCCATTCATCCAGTACATGTCGCATTATATATTCACTGTAGATATTATACAGTATTGGCGACAGGATGCACCCCAGCCTCACACCAGCCTCCACACCAAACTCCTTCGAGAGCGTGTTACTTGTTTTGATCCTAGCTTAGAGCTGCCTGATTAAGTTGACCAGATGCAGTGGTACTCCCATTTCACTGAGTATACTCCACAGTGAGCCCTACTTAACAGAGTCGGAGGCCTTCGTGTACTCTACAAAGCAGAGGTACATTGGAACGTTAAATTCTAGTGCTTTTTCAATTAGTAGGCCTACGTTGAGTATTTGCTCTCGAGTCTCTCTCCCCGATATATAACAATCTTGTTCATCAGCTATTTGTGGGAGTAGGAATAGTTTAAGTCGGTTGTTGAGAATCTGAAACATGATCGTGCTAGCATGAGGAACCAAAGCAATCATACGGTAGTTGTTATAGTCCGTGGGGGTTCCTTTTTATGAATTGGTATATATACTGAATTGCACCATTCTTTTGGCCAGCATTCTGCTACCCAAATCTGGTTGCATAGTGTGTGCTTCACATCTACACCAACGGATCCCATTGCCTTGATTACTTCGGCTGCTATTCCATCATTTCCAGGAGACTTTCTATTTCCCAGTCGGTTCGCTGCCATTGCCACTTCTGATCTTAATACTTCCGGTTCCAAATCTTTCGTCCTCGTGGCAATTTTTGTTGTTGTGGTGATAGTACTATATAGTTTGGAGCAGTACTTTCGCCATACCTCAGCAATTCCTTCTGCATCGGTGACAATTAGCCCATTCTCATCTTTGATTATTTGTGTGCGAAGTTTAGATTCGCGCTGTAACGGGCTACAATTACATATACGAGAACCTTGTTTCTGGACGAAATGGCGAAGGATCAAAATAAAAATTTACGTAGAAGTCGACTAAGGAATGACATATTCCAGGGGGGGGAGTAATGAAACATCATATTATTTATTGAAATAGACTACAAAAATTATATAAACATCACAATAGTACTAGTATTGGAAAAGCATGGAACCCAATCCATTAAACTAGGTATTCTAAAGCAAATATTTCATATTTATGTCTTTAAATATCGAATGCACATGCCTGCATATGAACAGTTAACTTTACACACACACACACACACACGATATATCGTTCCAGCTGGAACCACAAAGCTTCGTAGTATATTGGTATTTTCCCCTGGGTTTTGTCCTATTATGCTGCCTTTCTAAATGGGGAAAGAAACCCTTCTTCTAATCATTTGGCTTATTTTCATTGGTTGACGTCCACCCTCTGGTTTCACCTAATTATGGCTTTTAATTGCTGATTCGAGGTATTTTGGAATCTAGAATGTAATTTCGCCTTCCTTGGAGGGTTGTGTCTACAAGAAATCAATAGTGATAGATTGTTTACAGATTAGCCGAGTAATTGGAGTTTGGACTATAATGTATGCCGAGATATATTTTAAGATTATTTAGGGATATCTAGCACTGAAATTATAACTTACTTTTTGTACACTTGATGGTCATTCTGTGGGAATTTTCTCGTTGAATTATACTTGATAATATATTCATTTTGGGAATGAAACATTGACGTTTGTTGGAAGTATGACATGTCATTTCGGACTTAGACCACGGCACATATAACAACATGTGCCGTGCTTAGACCATAGACGACCGGTGGAAATCGCATCGGATCCGTCCGTCGATATCGACTCGAGAACCACTCTAATTCGCGTTGCATTGACGGTAGGATTTAGCTATCATACGCTTGAATTTGCTGATTATATTAGATGGTATCAATGTTTAGCACTCTAGGCTTGCATATTGACGCAGTATTCCACTGATTATCCATTATTAAAGTTCGATACTATTTCAGCTCGGAGTAGATTCTAACCTACGACAAAGAAAGTGTTCTATGTTTCATATGGTCTGTGGGGGTAACTTTCGCTGTATAATTTGACAGGTCTATGGACAGGCGCGTGGTCTTCACGTTCAACAGGGTTGCCAAGTTAATGCTTTATTTGGCATAATGTTATTAGTGGCGTGTGTTGATTGTAATTTTAGACTGCCGCATAACGCGTGGGTTATATATTCCCACTAAGCATTTAAAAGTAGGTTCTAACTGATTCAAATCATTTCGATAGTAAGTCACTTTATCGCTTGATTTGGCGAATCTGGTAGTATGACATCATAACTTTCTAGTACTTTGTCACAAATAGGGACGCTGCTGGCAACTTAGCATGTTGAGTCTGCGCGATGATGATTCTGCTAGCCTCGTCATTTTCGGAGCAAGCCAATTTAGTCTTTATGTGATCTTGAAGGAACCAGTAGGTTCCAGTGCCGAGCTCTCGAAATTGGGAATATTCGTTGAGATACTGATATTTAGTGTGAAATATACATTGCTCTAGTTAGGGGATTATTCAACGAAGCCCTTGGTCGTCGATGGATTCTCGTCTGATGGATGATTGTAGATGAAGGAAGATTTGTAGATTCGACCACCTGCACCCACGTTTGGGGATTTGACTTTCGAGAGCTGCCACACACTTGAACCCCGTCTAACATCTAAAGGTATGTTGTTTGAGTAATTTTGATACAGATATTGTTTTGATCTGTTATTTGTTGAGATTCCGTACCTGTTTCTTTCATATTTTGGCTTGATCACCGTTCTAATTTGCCCTGTTTGTTTCAGGGGTTTTTAATTTTGGATTTGGATTTTTGGACTTTTTATTCTTGGATTATTGGTTTTTATGGGCCTTCCATTGTCCTCTTACGATCCGGTTTCCTATCTGGGTTTCCAGACTGCATATAGAGACTCCTCCGAACTACACGTCGTTTCGGAGTAACCATCAAGTTGACTGCGTGTCTCGCTGTCTGATCCAAGCCACAATGCTCACAAAGTGTGTCTTCTCGACCTTGACGCACCAGTCTATTATAACTATTATCAATACTGTACACATTAGATATTACTTCATACTTGTACTACAAAAAAAATTATATGGAAACATTACTGAATATTTTAAGCGTTTTGAAATATATTGTTGATTATTACATAGCATTTTAAATATTGTATATATTAATACTTTATTACTTAATAGTATTTTCTTTAAATACATTTGCTGAGTATTAAAAAGGGTGAAGTTTAATTAATTAAAATTATTTTAGGCGAGTTTTTTAGCTTCCAAGTATTTAAGTTTACTGAAATTACAAGTTTTACACTAGTATTTAACAGAGAGAAGTTTAATTAATTAAAAGTATTTTTATCGAGATTTAAGGAGTTAAACTTTAAAATTATTTTAAGCATTGTAAATATTATAAATTGCAAGTACTACTGCACTTGAATTGTTTTTATTTTTTATTTTAAATAATGGCAAAATGCTTTAATTTCTTTTAAAATGTATAACGTTTTCATAATAACTACAAGTATATTAAGAATAGTGAATATTTAGAATTGTCTATTTTAAGGAAAATTCAGCAAGACGATTACTTAAAAGTACTTTAAGAAATTAGAGAACTGAAAGTATTTAAGTACTGTAAATATTCGATATTACAAGTGTTATACACAATAGTATATACATACAATTTATTGTATAGGATCTAAGTTAGGATTTTAGCACGAGGCGTTAGAAAACGAATATCACACTCGTGTTGTAATGAATTTTGTTCTACGAACTACGCTTGCAAGTACCTATACTTTTCACACAGCGTGTGAAAAAATATAATGCTTGGTTCAACTGGTAAAATTCGACATAAAATACGGTGCGGAAAGTATTGGAAACTGTATTTTTCGCACGTGTTGCATAATAATTTATAGATATTATTTTAACATTACTGTTTTGTTCGATTAAGTTTGAACAATACCCTCATAATTATTAAAATACACAACCGATGGAGCTAGTATATTGCATGACAAGTGTTGAATGTATTACTAATTATTGTCAAACGAGGAGATTTTTAGCACCCGACGTTAGAAAACGATTAATATCACACGCGTGTTGACATGAACTCACATTACTTTTCAACACGTGTATTGAACAATTTTTCAACACGCGTGTGATATAAGGTATTTTCTACTCAAATTAACTACACTGTTTCTTCATTTTTTACAGATAGTCGTAGGAACCATTATTCTAAGTGCGTGGAAATTTTCAAGTATGCTAAAATTACCCCACGTCTTGCAAACAATGAAAATATTCGTTACATTTGAAATCTACTGTATACTTTAAGTAAATTGATTGTAAATTGATTCGTAAAGTCCGATTCTGTTCCTTATTTTTCTGCATAAACAACGAAAGATACCGGGCTTTCTCCCAGTCATTGATGGCTTTGACCAGTCCGCTGGTACCTTCACCTTCACGGAACGGTAACAGGCACGTTACGCAAACTATCGCTCACTTTTTTTTTGGATTCGATTAAACCAAGCAAGGCACTTTCGTTGAAAGTGAATCTTGCGAAGCAAAAAAAGGGATAATAACGGTTTCTTGGGCGTTTTACCGCTTTAGTACACATTTGTCTAATAGCTATGTAGCATGGCGCCAACCTAATGTCGGTTTGAAAAGTATCGTAGTCTCTATTCGGAAAATGTATAAACATTTTACATGGCATGTTTGAACATGCTAAAGTGTCCTTACCATTGATTTCGAGTGGGTTTAAAACGGGTCGAGTTTTTCCGGCGGGACATTGCCAATTACTCCATGGCTTCATTCGATTCGCTGCGTGAGTTAATTTAGGTTAGTGCGAGCAATTTGTTTTAGCATTTTTTGGGTGTCGGTTAGCATATGACATGTAAACGCTTCTGTCTGTCTGTTTAAATCTTTAATCATGATTAGAAGAGGTGGTTTCACTTTTTAGGGAAACTGTCCTTAATAGAGGTCATTTAGAATAACTTTGAAAGCGTTACCAAAAGTGCTGGAATTGTCGCATATCTGGTCTCAGCTGCTGAACATACCTAATTAGTGTATTAAAGAAATTTTTAATGATACAATATCCCAGATTTGACATTGCGTATGTTAGTTTCTCTTCATGCGCCAACTTTTATCAAGAGTGAAATTTTCTGAGAAATCAATAATAAAATAGTTTCTCATATGCTGCAGACTTAAGTGGCCACACTGTATACGTTATGTCAAAATATTGGGGGACGTATTCCCTCAAATTCCTCATAATACATCAAAAGCAAAGCTAACTATTTAAATCTGTAAAATTACCGAAATATTGAGAGCTTGGGATTTTTTTTTTTTTGAATTTTCTGCATGATTCAATTTTACTTCGATTTGGTCGTTTGTAAAATTCTTACACTTAGTTTAGGGCATTCTCAAAAATATACAGGTTTCCGCGCATAAAAAAACCGTCTAAAAATTAGGTAAAAACAATCAATTTATGTGGAAAAAAAAACGGCAATCAGGGTCTGACAGGTCTTCTAAAAAATTACCAAATTTTATTGTTTCACCAAAATACGTACCTGGAAAATTATATTTGAGATTTATTATCCATTTTGTTATTTTTTTATTTTATTATATGTTGATTTTTATCGCGGTTCATTTGTGTCTAAAGAGTGAGATTTTTGTTGAAATTTAAGAGTATGGTGTTCCTCAATTCCATGTACCCATTGTTCAAAAAAAATATTGAGGGGTGACTAGCCAATTATTAAAAAATAGACTTAATAATTATTATAAATATACAAAAATGCAACAACAGCACTCGTTTAATTATAATGAAACCGAAAGTCTAATCAAAAACCATAATTATCGTAAGCTGGCAATAAAGGAAACGATTGAGATAAAGAAAGAAAAAAAATTGTGTGTGCTGAAGACCACACGATAGAAGTGAAAACTTCAACAAGCGCTTAATACATAACGCAAGAAGGTTCAAAATAATGAATACATAACACCGTAAGCGGGGTCACCGTTTCTCAGAATTTCGATCCGAGCCTTCGTTGCAGAGATCACCCGTTAAATTAGAGCCCCGGTCCCCCCGTTAATTATAACAAGTGCATTCACCATTTTCTCCAGTAGAAGGAGCGTTACGTGATGGCTCAGTCGAATTCAGCCCCACAAAAGGTGCTGAGAAGAAGAAGTTTTCACTTCAAAAAGCATAGTAGGCAGTGAAGTAGGCACTTTTTCGGGGTGTTTCGGTCGAGTAGGTCGTAGGTCTAAAGTGGCGCCTTAGTTAGTACGTTTACATAGCTTAAGACAACCAAAGTCAAACACGAACTGCGTTTACATCTTATCGCTTCGACGTAATTACAAAATTATTTTGAATGGCTGCATGCGAGTGATTTTTCAGTTTACGAGGTGGGATTTGAGTCGTGTTGTGTCAGACCTAAAATCCCCTGCTATTCGTCAGGTAAATATGTTCCCGTAGATGAAATCCCTAGAAAAATATATCTATAAAAAAATACCCCAAAGATAAAGAAATCCCCTAATTTTTTTGGGATAATCCCCTAATCTGGCAACCGTGTATTCGAAGCAATCCACAAACCCATCTCGAAGACAGGGTTAGTGACATTACAACATGTGGGACAAGTGGAGTCAATCGGGATAATTTCCGAACGTATCATTCCATTCCATTTAGGAACCACCTGAATTAGTGATCCGATGGATCCGATTAATCGGATATTTTTCCTTTGTCTGACCTATAAATGCAATATTTTCAATTATTAAATCAATACACATAATGATAACGATAATAAAAAAAATAATAATTAAACACTCTAATTATTAGAAAAACTACTAAAATCACGGAGAATTAAAAACATTTATGCAGTCTCTTAAAAACAAGAAGGCACCAGGACCCCGTAATGTCCCCGCAGAACTCATCAAATATGGACCTCACAAGCTATACGAACATCTAACGAGACTCTTTCAAAACTGCGTTAATAATGGGAATATACCGGAAGAATGGAAACTATCGTTTCTTGCTCCTATACACATAAAAGGCAATGAAGAAAATTGCGATAACTATCGAGGTATTGCAGTAATAAGCATAACTAGCCGAATTTACGCCATGATCTTAAAAAACAGAATAGAATCCTAATATGCAGACAGCGAAGCAGAAGAACACGCAGGCTTGAGTGCAGGAAGAGCTACAGTCCACCACCTGTACTGCGTTACCCAGCTAATGGAGAAAATGTCGGCCTTCGGCCGGGAAGTACATCTTCTTTTTGTGGACTTACAAAAAGCGTATGACAGCATACCATTATTAAAACTTTGGGAGGCATTAGAAAGAACTAACCTAAACGCCAACGTAATAAAGTCAATAAAAGAACTGTATAGGAACTGCCACGTTAAAGTCAAAGCCGGCAACGAAATGTCCAATGGATTTACAACAAATAAAGACCTCAAGCAAGGTTGCTGCTTATCACCCACTCTATTTACGATATATCTTGAACAAGCACTAAGAATATGCCAAAATATGGGTATCCCTCTTAACAACACCAACCTATATACTATCAGGTTTTAATGGCACAACACTACGATGATATAGAGTATATGACTCGAAAGCTTATTGAATAATACAAGAGATGGGGGCTAGAAGTTAACATCTCCAAAACATAATGCGTGTGTATTGGGGTAGTACAACGGGACCTGCTCCTGGAGGACGGACAAAATATTAAATCCAGCCAAATCTACAAGTACCTAGGAATACAGATCTCAGATAGCGGAACTCTAAACCTCGCTCAAAGGCAGAAAAGCTATTTCTATGCTAAACAGCATTTTGAGGGATCAGAAAATCACAAGGCATAACAAACACCTAATATATAATACCATCGTAAAAAGTATAATCATGTATAGTTGTGAAGTTTGGCAACTAAAAGAAAATAATACAAAAGCACTGGAGGCAACCGAGATGGAATTGGAAAAATCCCCAATGAGACAATTCGAGCAACCATGAAGGTGAGACATACTATCGCGGACGAAATAAGAGGGAGGCAACTTAGGTGGTACGGACATGTGCAAAGAATGGAGGAAATCTTTAAAAATATAAAAAACATTGTGCCTTTCGTGCAGCACGTGAATTTTGCCTAAATGTTATAATGACAATTGGCATTAATTTGAAATGTGACATCTGTCAGGTTCAGAGCAGAACCGAAAAAGTAGAGTAAAGTAAAATTCATAACCAGGAAAAAACCGAAACCCCTATGACGTCATAGTATTAAAACATTGAACCATTAACTGAGTTGTTTACATTTGGGTGATTCTTTTGATCTAAAAGGAGGAGATAGGAATAAATTTCAGTCATGGAACGTGTAGTCAACCAGCAACTACTCAAGTACCTCGAGAGCAACAGAATAATCAGCGATAATCAATACGGCTTTCGCAAAGAGAGATCGACAGGAGATATATTGGCCTATGTCACTCATATATGGAGTAGGGCAATTGAAAACTACGGAGAGTCTCGAGCGATTGCGTTGGATATTTCAAAGGCATTCGACAGAGTTTGGCATGACGGACTGCTCAACAAACTGCCGTCCTTGGGACTGCCCGCCTCTCTCTGCAGCTGGCTGGCCAGTTTCCTTAAGAACCGATCCCTACATGTTGCAGTCGACGGACACATCTCGGACACATTTACCATCAACGCGGGCGTGCCTCAGGGCGCAATACTTTCACCAACTCTGTTCCTCATCTATATTAATGACCTGCTGATCGAAACGAATAATCCTGTTTACAGTTTTGCAGATGACAGTACCCTTGTCTCCCACTTTAGATCAGAAAAACCCTTACCAGCGACTGAGACTCATCACCGCAGACAGGAGCAGATTACAGCAATTAATCAAGACCTGGAGAAAGTTCAAACTTGGGGCGACCGAAATTTGGTCCAGTTCAATGCAGCGAAGACCCAAGCAGCAACGTTTACTAAGAGGGCCAATACAGCGGGCCCTGACATCATTATGGCAGGATCGACCATTCCTTCATCCTCGTCAATCGGGCTGCTGGGTGTCTCGGTCAACAGCAATATGTCATGGCATGACCATGTTGCTAACATCGCAAAATCAGCCTCCCAGAAGCTTGGTGCGCTATTTCGCAACAAGAAACTCTATACACCGCAGCAGTTGCTCTTGCTGTACAAAGCGCAAATAAGACCGTGCTTAGAATATTGCTCACATATCTGGGGTGCCGCACCAAAGCATACCCTAAAGCTGCTGGATTCCATTCAGAAGAGGGCTGTGCGTCTCGTCGGCGATCCGGAGTTGACCCGGAATCTGGATAGTCTGGAACATCGCAGACATGTGGCCGAGATGTCTCTGTTTTATAGATACTTTCACGGCAGATGTTCCCAGGATTTGGCCCACATAATCCCGCCCTTGGCAACTCCTGTCAGGCAGTCCCGACAGACGGCAGGAGCGCACCAGTTCGTCGTACAGCTAGAAACACCTAGAACATCGCTTTACCAGAACTCCTTTGTCTGGCGCACTGCATCACTGTGGAACTCACTTCCAGGACATCTGTTTCCCACTAATTACAACCTACAAATATTCAAGAACCGTGTCAATCAACATCTTCGCACACACACCGCTCGTCGAGCGCCATAGGATCTACCTTTAGTGTGTGTGCCACTGCCATAAAAAAAAAAAAAAAAAAAAAAAAACTCAA
>MU186844.1:31827-83381 GCA_016904865.1 Pissodes strobi
TTATATCGACGTTTCGCTCATCGTGGTGAGCTTTTTCACAGATTTAATGTCCTAAAAATTAAGAACAATTGGATTAATTTTTTTGACATGGTCAACAATTAAAAAGGGGCAGAACATTTTAACAGATATTAAACAATCACAATTCACAAGACAATTTAAAATAGGTTCTGTTTATACTTAAAAAAATTTTACTAATGGTACGCACCTCGAAGTATTTACGGTATTATGGTACAAAACATAATTATGCTAGCTAGTTTTGCTATGGCATTTCGAGGAATAAGTGAAATGTTAAATATTATTATCAGATATTTCTTTTGATATTGGCAAAAAATATAACATTTATTTTGGACGGATTAAATATATATCATTATTATTATTATTATTATTATATTATTTACGGGGTTAGAGAAATTTTTGTATTTGTTTGATATACGAGGTGTGTTGCAATTGAATTTTTATTAAATTTCTTGTATTAAATTAAAATAGATTTGGCTTAAATTACTAATGTCCTTTTTGTCATTGACAGCATCTTTCTCCTTTTTTATATATATCATTTCTTTCAGTGTTAATTTATGATAGTTTGTCTTGTGTTAAAATTTTGGTCTGTTTGAAATCGAATTCGTGTCCTGTGTTTTCATGTTTGTGTAGTGCAGTAGAGGCATTCTTAATATATTTATGGCCGTTCAGCCTATTTTCTAGGCATTGTGTTGTCATGCCTATATATATTTTTAGGGCAATTTAGGCACGGTATTGAGGTACTTTACTTTTCAAGGGTGTGTAAAGACAATTTAAAAGATTATTTGCTTTATGACAAACACTTAGTTTTTAATTTTTGGTTCTGATCAATGTCAGGTCAAGAAAATTAATTTGATTGTTTTCTTCAATTTCAGCTGTAAATTGTAATTTTGGGTGAAAACTATTAAAGGCCTTAATAATGTCATTGAAGCTAGTTTGAGGTACGGCGGTTAAACAGTCGTCAACAAATCTTTTGAAGAAAACCATATGAAAATCGAGCCCGTTTATAACATTTTCTTCTAAATATTCCATTACTAATTGTGCCACTGTAGATGAAATAGGAGAACCCATGGCACAACCGTTTAATTGTTGGTAAAACTTATCCCGATATTGAAAATAATTGTTATTTAATGTCATATTAACAGCTTCTATAAATTCAGTTAGTGGAAGTGTGGTATGTTCTTTGAATTGATTCCATTTCTGTGTTATAATGTCTGATAATAGTTCATTAGGAATATTTGTATATAACGAAGCCACATCCAGTGACACAAGTTTATAATTTTCTGGAATTTTGATTTCATCTATGTACCTTTTGAAACTAAAAGAATCTTTAATAGAGTAACTATTCTCCCCAGTAAGTTTTGATAAGCAATTTGATAACTTTGATAACTTATAAAAGGGGGATTTAATGCATGAAACAATAGGTCTTAGAGGAATGCCAGTTTTATGTAGTTTTGGGAGACCATATAATTTAGGTGCAACCGCATTGTGTATCATTAAATTTTTGGCTTCTGTATGCGTGATAATTTTTCTATTCAAAAATTTTTTGATCAAAGTGTTGTTCTTGTTTTGATAAGAATTAGTTACATCACTTTTTAAAATCTTGTATGTACTCGTGTCACTGAGTAGTTCGTTAATTTTGATGTCGTAATTATTTGAGTTCATTACTACTATTTTATTTGCTTTATCAGGCTTAAGAACGGTTATTTGTGGATTTTCCTTCTGATACACAATGCGGTTGCACCTAAATTATATGGTCTCCCAAAACTACATAAAACTGGCATTCCTCTAAGACCTATTGTTTCATGCATTGAATCCTCCTTCTATAAGTTATCAAAATATCTATCAAATTGCTTATCAAAAATTACTGGGGAGAATAGTTACTTTATTAAAGATTCTTTTAGTTTCAAAAGGTACATAGATGAAATCAAAATTCCAGAAAATTATAAACTTGTGTCACTGGATGTGGTTTCGTTATATGCAAATATTCCTAATGAACTATTATCAGACATAATAACACAGAAATGGAATCAATTCAAAGAACATACCACACTTCCACTAACTGAATTTATAGACGCTGTTAATATGACATTAAATAACAATTATTTTCAATATCGGGAGAAGTTTTACCAACAATTAAACGGTTGTGCCATGGGTTCTCCTATTTCATCTACAGTGGCACAATTAGTAATGGAATATTTAGAAGAAAATGTTATAAACGGGCTCGATTTTCATATGGTTTTCTTCAAAAGATTTGTTGACGACTGTTTAACCGCCGTACCTCAAACTAGCATCAATGACATTATTAAGGCCTTTAATAGTTTTCATCCAAAATTACAATTTACAGCTGAAATTGAAGAAAACAATCAAATTAATTTTCTTGACTCTTGAGATGATTAATCATCTCCTGATGGTTAGCGAAACGCTCGTCGAGTGCAATAATTCTGTTTCGGTATTGGGGATAAAACACCGTTTTAGTGCATGTTGCCGAAGGTTTCAAACCCCAACATAGTATATAAGTATGGTAGCGAAAAAAATATTTCTGGATTATTCGGGGCTGTCTAAAAAAGGTCATCGGTTCTCAAATAAAAAAAAAATCTCCCGTCTAATTCAGCGTCTTCAGCTTTATAGAAGATACTTGGGAAGCCTCTCCTAACATCCTGCTACCAAGTACGTAGGTTCACAGTTTCGAAAAAATCATATTATGGTATTAAAAATAGCATAGACCTTATATATGGTCTCTTTTGTAATTATGTTATTTATTCATGATACAATAAGGGGGGAAGGTAAGATATTGCGCATACCTACGACCGTACATCTGTCAATTGGTGTGACGTACTAAAGAGAGTAAATATTGCTTCTTATTGCATTCGTTGCTATTGCGTCTAGTGAGTTTTAGGCGTGGATTGTATCAGATTTAGATATTGTTTGGTCTGAATTATAACTTTTTGCAGTGTTTAAGCGAAAATTTGACAATTAAAAATGCGCTGTGTTGAACACGGTTGTAAATGTGATAATGAAACCAAGAAATTTGATAGATTTTATACATTCCCTAAACTCTTTGTCGCAAAAATTGCGGGAAGTTGGCCCAAATAAAAAAATTAATAAAAATCAGTTATTTTCTAATTTTAATGACGTATTATTTATAACTATTTTTATTTTATTGTATTTTATTTAATTTGACAAGCCTAACATTATACATGGATCAAATAGATAAATGTTTTTTTGTTCTATTTGTTTAATTATAATGTTTATTTTTTCTCACGACCGAACGCGGCGTTTTTAATACCTATTTTAATTATTAAAAAGCAAAAGTTTAATATCATTTAAAATTATAAGCTTTCATTCCTCGCATTATTCTACGTAAATGTATCACTGAGAGTGGAGTACTGTGTGCTGCTGAATGTACTAAAGTCAGTAGAATAACCTGTTTGTCAACTCTTGCCATAATCAGTTTAAGCGGAAGAAGCCATAAGTATCCTAAAACAGCCTTTAATAGTAATATTAATCATTCAAAATTATTTTTAAATATTCATCCAAAATTCCATTTACCTTCTTCTCTGTCAAAATAAAACAAACTATTTAGCTAAAATTTGTGTATATACTGGGACTGTTACAATTATAATTTAAAGGATTAACTCTCTTTGTGACGTCATTGCGCAGAGAGAACTGATTTTAAAATCACTAAGTATCTTACCTTCTTGTTGTTGTATCATATTATTTGATATTTACGAGGCATATATTTAAAAAAGCGTTGTTTTAATCAAATTGTTGTAAATGTTGCTTAATTGTATTGTTGTTGTCTTTAGATTTATTGCGTTATGTGGTTGTTTTTGAATTTCAATAATTTCTGAAATTTCCCTTTTCTTTTTATGTATTTCAAGTTGAAATAAACCAGCTCCCCTATTCTACGGCATTTGAGCTTGTAACCCGATTTGTCCATATGCCAGGCTCACTCAGCGGTGTGGATAGAAGAGACGGCAGTTAGGCAAAGGCGTCACTAAATTTTTAATTCGGAATTTATCAATAGTTTTTGCATATTGAAATCAGGGCAGTAAAATTTAGAAACATACCCTTGATATGAAATTTAGAAATAAAAGGTGTTAATGAAAGGCACTTTTGACACTAATATATGAAAATAAGCATCAGAATTCGAATTAAACTATTTATTCAAATCTTAAATACTTTCATAAACACTCTAAATACAATATGTTCATTTTCAATTTTTCAAAAATAAGCTTATGCATAAGACCTTGAAATATTAAGTTGATATATCAAAAATCAGATTTTTCTGAGAAGTCTGCTAGAACATTGTAAAGGCATGACGTCATAAAATATGAAGGTCGCGTTGGGATATATATTTATTTATGACAGTGACAGAAACGACAGCATTTTGCGGCTCGGTGGCGCGGATCGGGGCTTATTTTTATAAAGTATTTTGGATAGGTAATAGAAATTGGATTGTTTTTGTAAATGGGCCTATTAATTAAGTTGAGATTTGCATATCGTCTAGATTATCAGACCATTAAAGTAAATTAAATTAAGATTCTAAGTTTTAATCTATGTCCTATATCCTTAAGATTGCTTAATTCCTAATTCCCGTTTGGAAATAGTTTTTAACTAAACCCTGAATTCTTCATGTTCTGACTAATCGCAGTTAATAAATGAAGAATGAAGGCTGTGTGCATGCATGAAATGTACTAAATGAAAAACTTTTGTATTCCATGCATAAATTTAATCCAAAAGGACATCTAAATCAGCGTAACAGAGCGCTTTCGGCCATAGCCATCATCAGTGTTTCCTGCAAAGTGAGTAAAAGAACCACGCATTAGTGGAAACCAGCAAATGCTGTAACATTTTGGGTTGAACAAAGAAAAATTGCAAATGGAGTAACCTGTGGCGAAAATAAAAATGAAATTTGAATTTTAGAATTCTGAATTTATTAGGATATAAAAGATGAAATTAAAACTGTAAAATAAAAAAGATGAGTTTATTTTTTGTGTGATTTTGGAAGTTTTTTCACTCACTTTGTCACTTGTGGATTTGTGGAAGTTTTTTCACTCACTTGTCAGTTGGAACAAAAGAACATATCCACAAGAGGCACAAATTACATCAAAACGACAACGGTCACATCAAAATTTAAATAACCCTTTACATTTTATGAAAGGTTCACATAATTAAACGATTAACAAAATAACAGACCGACGTGGGGACCACGTTTTAATGGAACGACAAACATGTCTCGCTGACAAGTTTGACAAGTAAACCGATGACCGCAGACGCAAAAAGAAATACGTCAAAAATGGGTAGTTTTAAATTTGACAACAAAGTTATGTATGAGAGAGGAAAAAGTGTTAAATATCTAATTTTACAAAATTTTTACTTAAATTATAAAAGAAATACCACTGTGCCAGACTAGATCCAACAAATTGATTTGATCAATGTTGAAAGGTCTGAGACAGACTAGATTTATTTGAAAGGTTTTTGATTTAAATTGGTTGACCAGGTGGGTGTAAAAAAGTTTGAATGAAAAAATACTTAATTAAGTGAGTTGCTAGTGAAAAACTAGAGAGAGGATATATTAACCTAAGTTAACCCCACTCGAAGAAAAAGGAAAGCTTAACTAATTAGGAGAAGAAATTAGCCTGGGCTAGTTCAACTCGGAGAATTGAAAGAGGTAAAAATCAGAAGGAGCTTAACTAATTAAGATGAGATTACCTTGAGCCAGCTCTACTCCATGAAAGAGGAAGAACCAGAAAAGCTTAACTAATTAAGAGAAGAGATTAGCCTGGGCTAATTCTACTCAAGGAAATGAAAAAAGAAAGGAAAGGAAGAACTTAACTAATTAAGAGAAGAAATTAGCCTATGCTAAATCTACTCGAATAATTCAAAGAGGAAGAATCAGATAAAGCTTAACTAATTAAAAGAAGAGCTAGCCTGGGCTAACTCCACTCAAGAAAATGAAAAGAAAGAAAAAAAAAGCTTAACTAATAAGGAGAAGAGACTGGCCTGAGCTACTTTAACTAGGTAAAAAATAAATTAAATTCTCTTATTCTATAAATATTAAAAATAGTTATTTTCCTAACAAGTGCGCAAAGTGATACTTTTCCGCACGCGAATGATGTTGACCGAACGACGCGAAGCGGAGTTCGGTCAGTCAGTCGAGTGCGGAAAAGTCACTTTGCGCAAGTGTCAGGAACAATATTTTTTCTACGAGCGCAGTCCAAACAAGCACAGAATAATAATGACCCATATTTAAATAAAAGAAAAAGTATCTGTCAATTATACATACTGTTGCTTTACATGAATATTATTGTTGACCTGACATGACTTAAAAAGATATGGTTTTTGGTTTAAGTTGTAATATCGTGAATTACGGAAGCTTTGAGAGAAAAGAGCCTGTTTTTTGGGATACTTCGATTAACATCTAGATTTGTTTAAAATCTGTCAATCTGACAATTATTATAAGTATTGTTGTTTGACATAATTTTTTACTACTATACCGAGGATTTCAAAATATATGGTTTTTGGTTTAAGTTACAATATCGCGAATTACGGAAATTTTTAAGGAAAAGAGTATAATTATGACTTAAAACGGTTTCTTATATTGCATAAAAAGTCCAAAAGTGTAAAGTTTCTAAAGGTATATGATCATGTTCTTGTCTCTGGTGATTTTAAAGAATTTTACTTTCCCGCACACTTTCCCGCATAGCGTGCGGGAAAGTACTACTTCGCGCACTGAGTAGCGTGCGCAAAGTAGTCACTTTGCGCACGCTAGTAGAAAAAGATATTTTTTATATATTTTTTGAGAGAAAGAAAGTACTTAATGAAGTAAAATAGGCAAAGGAACAATCAAGAAGTCGCCTGTGTAAAGGTATGTAAGATCTGTTAAGATTAACTTGAGTATTAAGGCAATGGTTGTTTGTAATCAGCTCGCTGTTGATCTCGATGTCGTCCAGAAAATCCAGCCTATTGTAGTTTCTTTTCTTTTTGCTTAAAATCACACAAAAAATAAACTCATCTTTTTTATTTTACAGTTTTAATTATCATCTTCTATATCTTAATAAATTCAGAAATCAAAAATTAAAATTTAAAATTAAAATATCATTATTATTTTCGCCACAGGTTTCAGTTTCACAGGAATTCAAAAGTTTTTCATTTAGTACATTTCGTACATGCACACAGCCTTCACTTTTCATTCATTATCAACTGCAGTATGGCAGATTTGGCTGAAGGATACAGAAAACTTTCTTTGAGGAGGGCAACCGCTCAAGTCGATATATGGTTCCTCAACAATTGCAATAGGGAAAAAGGTCACACCTAAGTTCGCCACAGTTAAGATTTCTAAAAACTTTCCTCTTAAATTAAAGCAGGACCTTCAATTTAAACTCATAAAATCTGAAATTTGTAAACACTACGCCAGACTAGATTTAATAAATTGTCAACTCAAGATTAATTATGACAACTTTGTGAACCAATTTGGTCTCGATCAGTTTTCTGAATTTTCTAATACCATATCCGATGAAATTTCGGAAGCTAAAAATCTTAAATTCTCAAGGGTGAAGTCAAAACTCGATTCTCTTATTAAATAAAAAATTAATTCCAATGTACAGAGATTTAACTCTACTTCTAGGAGATTCTCCAATTTTAAATTTCACGATAGAATAAAAAATTTAACTGATACAGTTTTTGATACTGATGAGCTTGAGTTATTGAATTTGGGGCTTAAACATTGTTTGAGACCCTCGCTGTCTGAGGTTGAAGTTCTTCAATTCGCTGTCGAGCTTGACGTCATGGTTGAGCAAATCACTAATTACTCTGCCGTTAAAAAAAAATCCGCAATGAGTTCCACAACATTCTATACAACACAAAGAAAAACCTTTCTAAATTCAACACTCGTTCCTCTAATCTTTACTTCAAAACTTTAAAAAAACTCAAATCAAAAGTAAAAAATGAAAATCTCATTATTTTAAAGGCAGATAAGGGCAACTGTTTGGTTATTCTCAGAATGACAGATTACATTTCCAAAGTTGAGACATTTCTAGTCGACAATAATTTTTCTCTTTTACCTAATAACCCTTTTAATAGTTTTATAAGAAAAGACACCAGATTTATCAAACACTTCAGTGTTTTCTTTGAAGAAAATAATGCTAGAAAAAAATCTAATTTCTAGTAATCCTACAATACCAAGGTTGTACGGCCTCCCAAAAATCCATAAAATAGATACACCGATCAGGCCTGTGGTAAGTTTCACCAACTCACCGGTCTACGTTTTAGCTCAGTTTACATATAACCTGATCAAGGATATTACTAAGTTCTCCCCTACATACTCGGTAAGTAATTCCATTTCGTTAATTAATAAACTTAAGAATTTACAACTTCCGCAAAACTGTCTCATTTGATGTTTCTAACCTTTTTACCACAGTACCAAAGAGTGAAGCAGTACAACTTGTTGGCGATCTTCTTTCTCTATGTGATCAACATAAAATTAATTTATTGTCTCTTCTCAACCTTTGCTTGTCTGAAGATTTCTGTCAATTTAACAATAAATATTACAAACAACCTGATGGCCTAGCAATGGGCAGCTGCTGTCTTTCACCTTTCCTAGCAGATGTTTTTATGAACAATTTAAAAAATTTACATATAGTCACTCCCAATAATAGGGAAATTTTACATTCGTTTCGATATGTGAACGACTGTCTTTGCTTCTTGGACTGCGATGAACAGGGAGCCAATGCTCTTTTAAACAAGTTGAATACTATTCATCCTAACATCAAGTTTACAATCGAACTTGAGGTTGATAAAAAACTTAATTTTCTGGACATCACTGTTCGCAGAACTTTGCACGGTCTTGATTTTTCAATTTATAGGAAATCTACTCAGACAGATCACACTATTTCGTGTCAATCCCACCATGCGTGGCAACATAAAATGGCAGCCTTTCATTGCTAAGTCAATAGGTTACTTAATGTACCACTGTATACAATTGAATATAACAAAGAGGTAAATATAATCAAACAGATCGCCTTTAACAATCAATTTGATCCCAGTCTTATTGATGATAAGTTAATTAATAAAACAAAAATTAAAAAACTTAGAAGGGAACTCTTTAACAGTCTTTTAGATAATTCCTCTAAAAAAAATATTTTTCCGTCCTTTTCTTAACATTCAGACTGGCAATCAAATATCTAAAATCATTCGCCATTATGTCAGTAATTCTCTAGTTTCTTTCAAAAATAAAAATAAATTACAAACTCTTTTAAATAATACAAAGGATTAAATCGAAACTCTCTCAAAAAGCGGAATTTATAAACTGTCTTGCAATTCTTGCGAGAGTACATACATAGGTAGAATATGTAGACCCCTCAGAGTTCGTATTGGTGAACACCTGCGTGATCATAACCACACTTTCAGCCCTAACTCTAACGCTAAAATTATTCATAACATCTCATCTAAAAACTACAATACGCTGAATTTTCTGGAAGACATCGATATCAACAACGAGCTGATTACAAACAACCATTGCCTTAATACTCAAGTTAATCTTAACAGATCTTACATACCTTTACACAGGCGACTTCTTGATTGAAGTTCCTTTGTCTACACACCCTTAACCTGTTTTACTTAATTAAGTACTTTCTTTCTCTCAAAAAATATATAAAAAATACCTTTTTTTAATACTTATAGAATAAGAGAATTTAGTTTATTTTTTACCTAGTTGAGGTAGCTCAGGCCAGTCTCTTCTCCTTATTAGCTAAGCTTTTCTTTTCTTTCTTTTCATTTTCTTGAGTGGAGTTAGCCTAGGCTAATTTCTTCTCTTAATTAGTTAAGTTCTTCCTTTCCTTTCTTTTTTCATTTTCTTGAGTAGAATTAGCCCAGGCTAATCTCTTCTCTTAATTAGTTAAACTTTTCTGGTTCTTCCTCTTTCATGGAGTAGAGCTGGCCCAAGCTAATCTCATCTTAATTAGTTAAGCTCTTCCTGATTTTTACCTTTTTCAATTCTCCGAGTTGAACTAGCCCAGGCTAATTTCTTCTCCTAATTAGTTAAGCTTTCCTTTTTCTTCGAGTGGGGTTAACTTAGGTTAATATCTTCTCTCTAGTTTTCACTAGCAAACTACTTAATTAAGTATTTTTTCATTCAAACTTTTTTACACCCACCTGGTCAACCAATTTAAATCAAAAACCTTTCAAATATATCTAATCTGTCTCAGACGTTTCAACATTGATCAAATCAATTTGTTGGGTCTAGTCTCGCACAGTGGTATTTCTTCTATAATTTAAGTAAAAATTTTGTAAAATTAGATATTTAACACTTTTTCCTCTCTCATACATTACTTTGTTTTCAAATTTAAAACTACCGCCATTTCTTGACGTATTTCTTTTTGCGTCTGCGGTCATCGGTTTACTTGTCAAACTTGTCAACTGAGACATGTTTGTCGTTCCATTAAAACGTGGTCTGTTATTGTGTTAATAGTTTAATTATGTGAACCTTTCATAAAATGTAAAGTGTTATTTAAATTTTGATGTGACCGTTGTCGTTTTGATGTAGTTTGTGCCTCTTGTGGATATGTTCTTTTGTTCCAACTGACAAGTGAGTGAAAAAACTTCCACCATTTTCTTTTCTTTTTGCTTAAAATCACACAAAAAATAAACTCATCTTTTTTATTTTACAGTTTTAATTATCATCTTTTATATCTTAATAAATTCAGAATTCAAAAATTCAAATTTAAAATTCAAATTTCATTTTTATTTTCGCCACAGGTTACTCCATTTTCAATTTTTCTTTGTTCAACCCAAAATTTTACAGCATTTGCTGGTTTCCACTAATGGGTGGTTCTTTTACTCACTTTTTAGGTAACACTGATGATGGCTATCGCCGAAAGCGCTCTGTTACGCTGATTTAGATGTCCTTTTGGATTAAATTTATGCATGGAATACAAAAGTTTTTCATATAGTACATAATCGCAGTTAGTCACAAAGTACCAACAATAAGCAGTATTTAACAAACAAAAACTAATCTAAATTAACCTCATGGTAGCTATAATATCATTATACCAATAAATAGTGTATAAATATATAGTAAATCAACGAATTAACTTATGATGTAAATTTATTCATATATATAGCCAGTAAGTATCTACAGGTAAACACGAAGTGAGCTCAGTTCGATACCCCGGTATTAAGGCGAAAAAATTAAGTTGCAGTTATGTGAAACAATTTACTGCTATGAGGCTTACAACCAATTACAGTAAAAATAAATAAATTAATTATCATAACATTAGCAATTCACTCGAGATAATATCAGTACCCGTTAGGTTTGACGTTCAAATGTTGACGTGTTTCTTTCAATTAACAGAATGATATAAATATAAAAAAAATGTGGAAGAGCCTTAATGAAAACAAATATATGCTCACAATAATAATTATTATAGAACTAGACCATATCAATAGCTCACGGTCTTTGAATTAAATGGGAAAGAAAATTGAACTAGCTACCTACCGAACCATAGCCGTACATGGAAAAATTCAGTTGTCTATACATACAGACTGTAATTTCAATTAAATTAAATCATAATGGAAGTGAAATAGATAAATAAATAGATCCAAGAATTGTTAGACACGTTTAGCTATATCGGAAGTAATAATATAATATACAAAATGATTACGAAAGATCAAAATCAATTTCAACATATATGTGCATAAAATATCTATTGTCTCATCATACTAGCAATAAGAGTCATCAGGATAATACCTATTACTACGAAACCTTGTGCGCGTCTACCATGGTATACGTGTCCGCGCAACCTTAACCATTATATAAAATTATTATAACCAGATAATTAATCAGTCAGAACGACAATGTTTATCATTTACCACGATATATATTAAATTAGAATAATAAGGATAGTGCATTAATCGATCCACACTAGTAAATAGTATCTCTATCGGAGGTATATTTATTTAGATTAGCATTGGTAAGTTATGCTTACACCTACAACAGTTCAAAAAATATTTATATCAATACATGCAGAAAGAAATAAAACACGCAGTCTAATACAACGCTGAAAATATCAATAACACGCCAATAACATTATGCAGAAACATCACAATTGTTTTGTGTACCTAGTACCACGCCCAATCCGACTTAAACTAAACTTATCTCATCTGGTCTCCACCGATATCACTTCCGGCCTTCTGAGCGTAGGCTGCTGCTAGGCACATTGAGACCCATAAACTCTTAGGTAGTGCCCTTATTTATGTGGCTATAGTCGGTACCAAAAAAAACAATCAACCGGACTGACTGGTAGCTCCTGGTTAGCTACTTAACTCGCTCCAAATAGAAACCCTAGCTACGTAGGATTTTAGTGATGATGACGAATGGGAGCAAGGCTCTCTTCTACAGGCACCCCTTGAGGAAGGAGACGGTGTATTTTGACGGAATCTTTCGCACATGGCCAGTTACCAAAATTTTTTTTTGACTTCAGACAAAATCCAATACATCCACCAAACTGGTAACTATGCCAACTTCTCTAGCCCGAAATAAGATTATCCACGTAAGGGCAAATTAGAAATTCTTAACCTTTTTATCACGCTTACGCACTACTTCCTCTTAAGAGAACGAGGTCAAGTTAAGATCGTCCACAACCAACTGAACTGGCTGACCGGTGTTTTGGTTTACGGTTGAAGAATTGACTGCTCGACTCAGATTCATATTCAAGCTGTGTTCGCTCTCTTCATCTGAGCTGCTATCATGAGTAATCCGCTCTATTTCCGATGGTCCAGCAGTTTCGTTTTATAAAATATCCAAGGTGGGTGGAACACTCTGTTTTTCCTCAGATTTTGCCGCTTGATCATCCAATTTCTTCAACAAAGTAAGAGCCATAGCAACCCATTCTGACTTAGACTTACATTTGGCTTGATCAGCCCTTGGATCCATATGATCGAGACGACTGAAAACAAGGACCAGCTTACGCTGGAACTCCATGAATTCATCGCTTTTCCTGCTTGAAGTGAACTTACTTATATCCTGAATAAGCACTTTAATTTACTTGTCTACAGCATCAGCATCCTTGAAGAAAATAAGAATCTCTAAAGAAATAGATACACAATAATAGATAACCTAAGTTGTTTACCGGTACGCTCAATAGGCAAAACCGGTAAGTTCATTGAGCAAAAAGAGAAGTAAAGGATAATAGGTACGATATAAGATAGCAAACGACCTACAGTCGTTTAAAAGTAAGTTCATTAATCAAAACGATAAATAATGGTAATAGGTACGATATAAGATAGCAAATGGCCAAATTTCCACGTTTAGAAGACAGCTTGTTCTGACCTAAGCATCTTTGATTGTAAAATTTCTTCAAATCGGAGTTGAAAACAAAACTAGAAACTATGCGTTAGAGTACTATTAAATTTTTGTTAAATAGTAATAATATAGATCTAAATCTAATAAGTACTCCACTGCTCGCCGCGGTATTTACTGATTTTATCAAGTTACGTTTTCCTTAAAGCAATTTCCTAATCATTACGATATAAATTTAAATTTTACATAAGACGTAACAGGTGGGAATGAGCAGGAAATCGACAAATGCGAAGCCGACTAAATACAGCGATTTTTCATTAAAAAATTGTAGCGACACGGCCGACATAAATCATTAAAATACAACAGCTGTGATGAAAATCGTTACAATACAGTATAAAAAGTACAAGAATACGTTAATACAATTAGCTACTCTTGAACAACTTTGAAGACTCACTTATACTTTCATTCAGGCAATTACCTCGACGAATACAATAACTTAAAAACGATAATCAAGCGCCGCCGTTTCAAGGATCGTCTAGTTTCGCGTGTAAAATCGTCACAAATTATATAGGCAAATAATAATAATTATAGTCCGTTTGGTGCAAGAAAATCATCTTTTCTTGATAAATTTACCGAATAGTTAAAGTAAAGTTAAATGAAGCTTTCTTCGATTGGTGCAATAAAAGAGTGTGTGTTCAGAACGGGAGAGCCAGTTTAGTCGTAATTAAAACAACATGAAGATCGGTACTGTTTTGCAGGTGAGTGTAAAGGCTTGATAGTATTTTGGTTTGCTTGATAACTCGCGGCCCATATGGTTTTAACTGGTTGTGGTTTAACTCGATTTCGATATAATCTGATGGCGAGAGAATCAACTAGTGGCGTTATTAATGCTAGTCTCCCGCTTCCGAGGCCTCTTCAGCCTAATTATGACTTCAGTACTTCCCCCAAAATCGAATGTAGAGCTATATGATATTTATTGGAGCTGAGCTCCGAATAGTTGAAGGAAAAACGTATTAATTATTAAAAAATAATTACAGGGAGTCTTTATTGCTTTCCTTATTTCGAAATTTAAGTTATCGGTTATAAGAACATTTAGAAACTCTGTGGTAGAAATTTGATTACGCTTGCATTATTTTGCTATTATTGCCAAGAATTTCCGACAGATCACCAACTTTATCTCTGTAGGTATGTAGTTATGCACGATTCTTCTCCAAAAAAAAAACGGTGTGTTCTTAAGACGTGAAAACCTCAAAAATACGAGATTGATATTATAAAATACAAGTATATTTTTGTGTTTTGTATTTTAAAATGACTTGCCATAACTTTGATGTTTAAATTTAAACTTTGCCTCGAAATCTCCCATAAAACCGGTAGAAACCTCTACTTGTCGTTGTCGCTTGAAAAATGTCGAACTTCTCCGTTTTACATCGGTATGCTAAAAACAAAATTGTGCCTCAAAATCCATCAGAAACTGCCTCTAATATCAAAAAAAGTCCACGTTCTCCGATCCTGACCCATTTTTTCTGCTTCAAACCGTTTTAATGAGTTATCAGGCAATTAAATATATAAATCTACTTATTTTAGCCCAAACGTCATGTGCATGCGCAAAGTGACAATTTGGTGTGAAATCTCAATCGAACGACCTTTCTAGCCTATTTTTTTTTTAGGTTTTAATGGCAATGCTGTATCAGTATAAAGCTGTCGAAGCATTTTATGGATTTGGGTGAGTATATTTGAGATTAGCTTATATAATTCCAGTGTCTGACCTTTTATCCTTGATTTTTCTTTTCATTCATCATTATTGCGTCTTGATTAAATATACCTTCTTTAGTTTGCGTTGGACGTATTTAATTAATTGTTGTAATTATTATTGCCTCTTGGATATTTACTTGTAATTGTCTGATGTTTTATTATTTACTTACCCACTCCGTTTCATTAATAATTTAGTCTTTTGCAAATTTTTTTTTATTAATATTCCTGTTTTCACGTTTTTAAGTTTCCCAACGTCGTCCCTCATTTCTCTACACTAAATTATTGTTTTGATTCATGATCTAGTATTCTTTCTCTAGCTTATTGTGGTCAAGATTTATATTGCATTTTTTATGATATTCTTTTTATGATATTTCTTATTTCCTTGAAAATTTCTGTGTGCGCTTTTTATATTTTCATCTCTCCCCTTTCTATCATTATCACTTTTGTTCATTAACACTTACATTACATTACATTCTTACACCTATTTTAATATTCTTTTGTCCTGTATACTTTAATTTTGCCTTGGAAACATCTCTGTTAATTCGTCTGTATTGGTTTGGTAGAGGTTTGGGCTTTCTATATTGCTCTTATATATGTTCTTTCATATTATTCTAATTTTTATTTCATATTTGCCTTAATTCTTTCGAAATCCTTGTTAATATTTCTTTAGTTTTTTGGAGCTTTCATCTCATTTCTCTTCTATGCTTCATTATTAATTTCTTCATTTAATTTAGTATATGTTCTCTAGCTTATCTTGATCGGGATTTGTCTATTTTTTTAATTAAAAACTATGTGCTATTTTTTTTTAAATTTTCAAGCGTGTTATTTTCATGTTTCTTTTTTGCTTCGTTAATAGTTTAGCCATGTGATTTATTACCAATATGCTATTTCTTTTATGTTTTCTTATTTCCTTGGAAATCTCCTTGCTCCTTTTTCTGACCTTCTCCCATGTTTTATCTTTAATTTTTCTTTGTTTCATTAATAGATTCGTTTTTTCATTTAGTATATTTTCTTTAGCTTGATTTAATTGACATTTTTTCGTTGCATTTTTTACACTTTCTCTGATATTATTTTCTTTGAAATCATCTTGTTAATTTTCTGTTGTTTCTAAGGTTTTATCATTTCTCTATTTTGTCAATAGTGATATATGTTCTTTTCTAAGGTGTTGCCCTTCATTTCTCTACTCTCAATGTCAGTTTTGTCTCTTGATTTAGATTTTTTTGATTTGCCTATTTAAGTCACGATTCTCATTACATTTTTTTGTCTGTTAAATTTTCTTATCTCTTTGCCACTTTCTGTGTTCGCTTTCTTCAGTGTCATTTCTCTCCTTTGTATCATTAATTGTTCTGTTCATTAATTTAATATATGTTGCACAGCTACTTCGGTTTGAACTTTTTAATTGCATTTTTACAGACATTTTAATATTCTCTTGACGCTTACATCTTCATTGTTTCTTGGAAAACTCTCTGCTTATTTATATGCATTTTTTGAGAATTGTTTTTTTTTATTGCTGCTTAAATAATTATTTCTTTAATGTTATTTTACTTGTACCTTTTATGTTTTCTAACTAACCCAAAGTAACCCAAACTACGTGATATTTTTTAAATTATTATTATGCTTCATTAATAGTTTCCTCATTTGATTTATTGCCTATATTCCCTTTAGCTTGTTTTGATTGGGATTTTTCCTGTTTTTGAATGAAAATCCCCCTGCTATTTTTGGGATTGTACTCATATTTTATTTCGTTAATAGTTTGGTGAATTGATTTATTATCAACATGCTCTTTCGCTTTCTTTCATCGGAATTATTATATTGAATCTTTTACTATTTTGATGGCAACGTATTTTCTTTTATGTTTTCTTATTTCCTTGGAAATCTCCTTGTTCTCTTTTTGGCATTTTCCAATTTTTCTTCATTTTATTAATAAATTTGTTTTTCATTTAGCTATTTTCTTTAGCTTGTTTTGGTTGGTATTCTCCCGTTGCATTTTTTACACTATATTATTTTATTATTTCCTTAGAATTCGTCTTGTGCATTTCTCTGTTGTTTCTAAGGTTTTATCATTTCTCTATTTAGTCAATAGTTTCTCCTTATATTTAGTGATATATGTTCTTTTCTAGGGTGTTGTTCTTGATTTTTTTACGCCTAGTATTAGTTTTGTCTCTTGATTTAGATTTTTTTCTTTTGTTTATTTTGGTCACGATCCCCATTGCATTTTTTTCACTTTTATGATATTCTTTTGACTGTTGAATTTTCTTATTTCTTTGGAAGTTTCCGTGTTCGCTTTTTTAAGTGTCATTTCTCTCCTTTGTATCATTAATTGTTTTGTTTATTAATTTAGTGTATGTTGCTCAGTTACTTCGGTTTGGACTTTTCAATTGCATTTTTAACACCTATTTTAATATTTTCATTTTTCCTTGGAAACTTCTCTGCTAATTTATATGTATATTTTAAGGTTTCGTTTTTTTTCTATTACTGAGCTATGCACCTTCTTTAATGTTTTTGTACTTGTACTTTTTAGGTTTTCTAACTAACCTAAACTAACCTAAGCTACGTTCTATTTTTTTAATTTTCGGAGGTGTTATCCTTCTTTCTTTATTATGTGGCATTAATAGTTCTCTTTAGCTTGTTTTATTGGGATTTTTACCATTTTCTTAATGAAAATCTTCCTGCTATATTTTTTTTAATTTTCAAAAGGGTTATACTTATTTCTCTATTTTGCTTCGTTAATAGTTTGGCCAGTTGATTTACTACCAATATGCTCTTTGGCTTGCTTTGATCGGGATTATTATATTGAATCTCTTACTGTTTCTAAATTTCTAAATCTCCTTGTTCCCTTTTTTGTCCATTTCTAATGTTTTACCTTTTATTTTTCTTTCTCTCATTAATAGATTCGTTTTTCATCTAGTATGTTTTCTTAAGCTTGTTTTAATAATTGGCATTTTTCCGTTGCATTTTTACACTTTCTCTGATATTATTTTATTATTTCCTTAGTTATCGTCTGGTTCATTTCTCTGTTATTTCTAAGGTTTTATCATCTCTCTATTTCGTCATTAGTATCTCCTTATATTTAGTGATATATGTTTTTTGCATTTTTTCACTTTTATGATATTCTTTTGTCTGCTAAATTTTCTCATTTCTTTGGATCTTTCCGTGTTCGCTTTCTTAGTGTCATTTATCTCCTTTGTGCCACTAATTGTTTTGTTTATTTATTTCAATTTCAATTGCATCTTTTCATCAAATTTAATTCAATTTTGTCGTTTATATTTTCATTTTTCTTTGGACCTCTCTGCTAATTTATATGTATTTTCTAAGGTTTGGTTTTTTCTATTGCTGCTTATATATTTTCTTTAATGTTATTGTACTTGTACTTTTTATGTTGTCTAACTAGCCAAAACTACGTGCTATTTTTTTAATTTTCAGAGGTTTTATCGTTCTTTCTTTAGTATGTTTCATTAATAGTTTCGTCATTTGATTTATTACCCTTATTCCTTTTAGCTTGTTTTGATAGGGATTTTTATATTGAATGCTTTACTATTTCCTTGGTATAGTATATTTTTATGTTTCTTATATTTTTTTTAAATTTCGTTGTTCTTCTTTTCTGAGATTTTCTCCTTATATTTATTGATATATGCTTTCTTCTAAGGTGCTGTGCTTTCTTTCTCTAGGCTAAATAACAGGTTTGTTTCTTCTCTTCCTTGTTTTTTAATAGTTTTGTCATTTAGTCTAGTATATGTTTTGATCGGAATTTTTCTACTTTATTTCTTATAAAAACTGTGTGCATTTTTTATTTTTCAGAGATATTATCTTTCTTTCCTTATTATGTTTCATTCATGGTTTGGCCATTTCATTTATACATGCCTTTTAGCTTGCTTTAATCAAGATTATTATATTGCATGCTTTACTGTTGCCTTGCTATTGTATGCCCTTTTATGTTTCCCCATTTCCTTGAAAATCCCCTAGTTCCTTTTCCTGTCGTTATCTAATATATTATCTCTTATTTTTTTTCATTAGTAGTTTTGTTCTTTCATTCAATATATTGCCTTTAGCTTGTTTTATTTGACTTTTTCCTTTCGCATAATCTACGCTTTCTCTGATATTATTTTATTATTTTCTTCGAAATCGCTTTGCATGACCCTCTCTTGTTTTTGAGGTTCTACCGTTTCTCTTTTCGTCAATAGTTTTTCCTTACATTTAGTTATATGTTTTCTTTATCATATTTTAATCGAAATTTGTCTACTGCATCTTCTGGTTCTCTGTTTCATTAATAGTTATGCCTTTTGATTTAGCATATCTTCTTTAACTTGTTTCGTATCGGTTTTTTTTGTAGTTTCTTAAGTTTTGTCCTTCATTTTTCTTCTCTGCTTTATTAATATGTTTTAGCTTGTTTTGGTCGAAATTAATCAATTGAACTTTTTATTCCTCCTGTTTTATTCGATATTTATTTTCTTCGTTTCGTTAATAATTTTGTCTTTTGGTTTAATATATTAGTATATTTTTAGCGTGCTTTGGTCGGGATTTTCTACTGCATATATATTTTCTACTTTCTGTGATATTTTTTGCCTCTGTTTTCGCTTTTCCTTGGACATCTCCTTGTGCACTTTTTGAGTTTTCTAAACGGTAATTGCCTCTGTATTATCGACATATTTGGCTATGCAAGTCCAGGTAGCGTTTTCTAAAAAGTAACTCGGATAACACATGTGGAATAAATACACATTTACCTTGGGAGATCAGACATAAGAACGTCATTTAAGCGACTTAAATTATCTGAGATTTACAAACCTATAGTTAACACAGTTTTTTATAATTCATGGAGAACGAGAAAGTCATTACTTGCTTGCTAACGAGATTTTAAGGACCTGGCTTCTTACCCTTAATTTCACTTTAGATCGTTCTGTGATTCACTTAAGCACTTGGACGATATTAAGGTCTTGATAGAGTCATTACCTATCCCATTATTTATAATGCAAGAAAACGATTCAGGTAGGTTACGAGTATTATTATTTACTGTTGCAAAATTCAGTGAACCTAGAGGTCATCAACTTCGATGTTAATCTCAAGTTTTAAGATATGATTTTGAATTGGATTAGACATCAAAGAAAGGATAAAACGTGCAGCAAAATACAAATCAAAGCAGACATACAAAACTAATAAAGATACAGAAAAAAGATAAAACGTCAGAAAACTACATAGAAATGAACCAAAATATTTCCAGGGGAATGAGAAAACATAAGAAGCAAGATAATTTCAAAGAAAGTAAAGAAACGCATAGGAAAACCAAGCTAAAGAACCTATAAAAATCAAGAAGCCAAATTGTTAACGAAAAATAAAGCAGACGAAAACTATTGACAAAATCTCAGAAACTACAAGCAATTAACGAGAAGGTTTTTAAAAAAATTCTAAAACATACAGGGTTAAAAGAATGCATAGAAAATGCAACAATTAATGAAACGAAAAAAAAAAGAATTAAGGGAAACACCTCTGAAAATTAAAAGAAAAAATTGGCCGGAATATTTTGGAGCAGAGAAGAAAAGTGAAGGATATAACCAAAGAGCAAAACACCTAAAAAAATAAATGAATAAGGGGGTTTCCGAGGAAAAATGAAAATATTAACGACCAAGGAATAGTAAAATAAGTGTAAAAATGCACAAAGAAAATCCAATCCAAGACAAGCTGAAGAATATAAAACAATATTAACTATTAATGACACAAAGGAGAGAAATAAACTAGAGTGAACATGGAAAGTTCCAAGGAAATAAGAAATCTTAGAAGATAAAAGATGATCATAAAAATGGAAAAATGCAATAGAAACCTTGACCACAATATGCTAAGGAAGAAATACTGAATAAAGAGATAAAACTATCATCAACCAGGACAACGACTTCAAAAATTTAAAAAAGTGAACCAGGAAGTAAGTGTTCAAGAAAATTCGAAAACACAAGAGGCTAAAGATTTTCAAAGCAAGTATGAAAATGCAATAGAAAAATCCTGACATCATCATGTTAAACTAAGAGGTAAAACTGATAAAATCTTAGAAATTCCAAAGAAGCCGAGGCGAAACAAGCTAAGGAAGATATGCTAAATAAATGGACAACTATTAGTGAAACAGTGAAAAGAAGTATTAAACCTCAGAAAAATACGGAAAAATGTATAAGGAATTTAAAAAACATAAAATGCAAAAAGGGCATTAAACAAAGTATAAAGATGCAGTAGAAAAATCTCGATTAAAATAAGATAAATAGCATATATCACTAAGGAAAAAATATTGACGAAGTAGAGAAATGGTAAAGCTTCAGAAATCAATAGAGGAACGAATAGGAATATGTCTAAGGAAACAATAAACACAATACAATGAAAAAATGCCAACCAAACAAGCTAAAGGATATGTACTAACTGAAGGGATGAAATAATTAATGAAACAAAGAAGAATGAACGACTAAATATAAGAGAAATAATATCAAGGAAATGTAAAATATTTAACATAAAAATTCTGATCAAAAGAAGCTAAAGAGCATATAGCTAATAAATGAAATTGCCAAATTATTAGTGAAACAAAAAAGATAAATGAGCATAACTCGTCGGAAAATATTGTCAAAGAAAGTGTAAAAATTAAATAGAAAAATCCAAATCAAAACAAGCCAAAGAACATATACTGAACTATGATGATATCACTATTAAAGAAATAGAGAAAAATTAAAGGATATAACTTCCGACATACTCAAGAAAAATAAAGAAGGATTGCGAAAGAATTAGAAATAAATGAAAGGAAAATAATATGATGAAAGTGTATAAACAGCGATAGAAAAATCCAAACCAAGACAAGCTGAAGAACATATTATACTAAATCAATAAATAAAACTATTAAAGTAGCAAATGAGAGAAATGAAACTACAAAAACAGAACAAGTATAAGAGTAAAAAAATGCCATATTAATCTTGACCACAATAATAAGCTAAAGAAGAAGTATAAGACTCGGTATAAGATGAAGAGACAAAACTATCATTTAGGATAGAAAAATGGACTACATTTCAGAAAACTAAAAAGAAATAACAAATAGGTGTCCAAGGAAATACGAAAACATAAGAAGCAAATTAATATGAGAGAAAGCGCAAAAACATGCATTAGAAAAACTTTACCAAAATAAGCTAAAAAGCATATGTTAAACCAAAAGTCAAAACTATTAATCAAAAGGAGGAGAGAAATAAAGGATATACCTAAAAAAAATGTGTGCATCGCTTTTATAAGCATACAACTGTAGTGAAACTTCATAAGGAATTGCTCTTTTTTTCTCAACTTTTGCCCCCGGTTTCGACATTTTTTTTTATTTCGTTTTATAATGCTCTTATTAACTTTCCGAACAATTTTTTGCTTCATTTTATTAATTTTTTCTTATTTCGTTTTATAACACTTTTATTAACTTTCCGAATACTTGTTAACGGTTTTTTCAATTTTTATCCATTTTTTAAAAACATGTTTTCTTTCATTAAGCATTTTTTCCTTGCCATTTTTGCCATCGCCGACCTCGTATAATAGCTGAACTCCTTCGTCCTTTTTTCGCCGAAAACCGCGTTTCTCTAACTTTGTTTTTTTTATTTTTTTTTTATTTCGTTTTATAATACTTTTAATAACTTTCCGAACAATTATTTACGTCTTTTTAATTTTTTCTAATTTTTTCGAAAAATTTTGGGTGGTGGGGGGAGGAGTACGGATGTCCCTGGCTACATGTCCTGAAAATTTCAATCCTCTAGTTATACTGGAACATGCTTAATTAAAGGAGCGTTTCACTTTGATAACCGTTTCAACTTTGATAAGCGCTTCACTTTGATAAGCGTTTCTTTTTTCTGACTTTATACCCTCGCTAAAGAAGTTTCACTTAAAAAATTACAGATAAATGGCCAAAGAAATATCTAAGGAAAAATAAAAGTTCAATAGATTAATCCCGACCAAAATAAACTATAAAAACACATACTAAACCAAGAGACAATATTAATAAAACAAAGTAGAAAAATGAAGTACAGGATAATTGAGAAAGGACCTTTAGAATTATTTTAGATGACGTAAAGGCAAAGATTTTTGGTTTTTCTTTCACATAATTTAAGTGAACGCTGGAAGGGTTCTTCAACTTATCCAATTATCTTTCCTGACACTGCTATTTATATAAGTATGGAAGTTATATAATGAAGTTTGATTATGATTACTTTGCATATCGTTTGTAATAATATATATTATCTGTTTGTTATGGTTTTTGCGAACTATTTATTGATGCCTCACTTCTTAACTCAACCAAGTAACATTCTCGACTACCGAATAACAAAGGAGTTAGTTATGAAGTTTTATATCCATCGTGAAGGCTTGAAATTATAATTTGTAAAATAACTAGGTATATCACTTATTTCATGAATTTATTCGCATTTTTGATTTGAAACTTTCGTGCCACGTCTTCTTTCCTAAATTCCTACTTTGTTTATCAGGAGGTAACCGATTTTATCTATACATCTTCTCCCTCCCTGATATATTTTTCCTTTTTTAGAGGTGCGAGACCTTCGTTTCTTTCTACTAGTGTAAGAGATGAGAAAGAGAGAGATAACTCTAAGCTAAAAAGTTGTAAAAAAATAAATAAATTGCAACAACGCAAGTAAGAAGACAAATAAATAGTATGTTAATTCTATTTTAATAAAAGACTACACTATGTAAATATTAATGCTTAATTGTCAGGATGGATTGACTGATGGTCGAGGTACTGGCTAGCGCGCATAGTCGGGTTAACCTATAATAAAGAAAAAATATGTGAGTGTCCGTTGACTTTGTTATATTCAGTAATAAAGAGTTCAATAACTATTCGAACAATCACCAAATACAATACATTGTATTCCAACACTTTCCTGACTTGTGCATCATCAAGGCATGGTGACTAGGAGTTTGAAATATGGTCACGAGGGGATTAAACGCGCGACGTGACCCCTGCCTAGTTACCACCCTTGAAGGACGTAAAGGGATTAAACGCACAATACGTCACACATACCCAGACGTAAAGGGCTGACTCGCAATACGTCTCTCACTTCTACTAGTACTGAGCCGTGCAATGAACATGAAGGGATTTAACAGCGCGACATGCTCTCTCCAGATACTAGAGCTTGACCCCGAAGGTCGAATCTGAGATGTGCAATGAGCATGAAGGGATTAAACAGCGCGACATGCTCTCTCCAGATACTACAACTTGACGCCGAAGGTCGAATCTGAGTTGTGCAATGAGCATGAAGGGATTTAACAGCGCGACATGCTCGCTCCAGATATAATTATGTTCGTACGAATTATTATTAAACTAGCAGTAAGGCAAATTGTGTTATATTGAACATAGAAGCTATTAAATATTATTAAATAATTACGCTTAATATGGACATCAAATTATAGAGGTGCGTCCAGACTTGTGACAAAACCCCGTGACGTGACAGCGTCGCGAACATTTTCACGACGAGGCGAACTTCGATGCGTGTCATCGTCGCCTGTCATCCCCGTGTGTCATCGTCGCGTATCATAGTCCCGTTCACAGCGTTCCACTCATTTAAATAAAAAACAGTCGGTCATCATGGACGTTGCAGCAGCAGCGTACATAGTTATAGATCATTTATTGCGTAATTCTATAAATGTTAACGTTGTCTCCTGTCCACATTCCATCTTGATATTAAAAAAGCAAATACTAATTCGAAACAAAAATAGCCGCTACACTGGTTAAAATTCAAGTAAATATGTAAAACGTTCCGATGATACGCGGTCCCGTCCAGACTTGGCGAACCAAGCGGCGTAGCATCTCTTTGATGCGACGCCAAAAGACCGACAGGACATGGAACGCAGTGAAGACACGGGGTAAACGCGTCGATGTCACGCGTTGCGGTTACGGAGTACCGTCCAGACTATACGCGACGAGGTTCGCGACGGTGTCACGATACGTGGTCTTGTCACAGGTCTGGACGCACCTTAAGTCAAAAGACACTCTGTGATCAGCTCACCTGAATATTTCACGTTGTTTCGACCCACAGTTCTCAAAATAGTCTCGTTCTATTATCTAAGCTCTACGGTACAAGAAAGGATACCTAAATCCAGTGAAATTCGGAGTTTAAATATTAATGTGTCAACGGGAATGACAAGGACCAGTACCGTTATTACCTGGATAATATAAACGTACGATACCGTATCCCCATACATTTTGCTCGTATTTTATCGCTTATAAAAACGCGCTTATTGTATTTTATTAAAACTGGAATTAAATTAAATAGAAATAAAATATGATTCTTACACTAGGGACTTAAATTCTTCCATATGCTCTTGTCTTTTCTTATTGCCTTGGAAATTTCCTTATTTATTTATCTGTAGATTGCTCAGGTTGTAGCCGGTCATTTCCATTTTCTGTTTTGTTAATAGATTTGTTTCTTTGTTTGGTAAAATTTTATGCTTTGTTGAAAAGGCACAATTTTTCATTTTAAAGTACCTAGAAATCCTTTTTTGCGTCTGGTCATCGTTACTCAATCACTATATTACCAGAACACACACACTGATATGCAATCGCCAAATCATTTTTTAAAAGTTGCTTCGCTATAACGCTTTTCAGAGCCAAACCGGAAGAACCGAAACGAATTCGAATATACCTGGAAGATGACGAGAAATTGCTGGTACCGAAAGATTCGAAAGTCGAATACGTTAGTCCTGTTATCGATATCGAGGAGGAAATCATATGGGATAAACCTCCCACTTTCTCGTCTTACGACACTATGTAAGTTCATCCGTAATCACTCAATCACCATTCAGATGTAAATGTACTGTTGCACCTTTCAATTCACTTGGATCTTTTGGTTCTTTTCGAAACCGTCTCGTTTTCTTATCCCTTTGCATGATGACTTGCATTCTGAAGCTGTTCACGTTTTTGGGCCTGGATGAATTTTCTCATCTTTTCTCTTAATGCAGGACTGAGAGCGCGTCACCTCTCGGCGCCGCCTGTCGAGATTAGGCTTAAGCGAATGCTGCGTAACGTTTCGATGGTTTAAGCTACAGTCACGTTAAAATAATTGACAAAAGAGACAAAATATGGACATTTTTCAATGGAACTAAATGCTTTTTTTATTTTAGTGGGATGAAAAAGCCTCTTTTTCTGCCTTCGCAACCCTATTACGGCAAGCAGGTGCCCGTAGGGATATACGAAAGACCGGCTTTCACTTTGGAGGATCTTAGGATTAAGTCGGAACCACTTATGAATTATTTCGGAGAGCATCTCGGTGGTGGTGGACACGCAACGTCCTATGGACAGGCACAAGCTGCATTGTTACAATCACAGGTAACTAAATTAATAATAAATAAGAAATAACAATTAAAATAAAATATGGAATTTCGGTAATTGGCCTTTCATTCGTTTCATTTTGTTCTATTACTGATATTACCAAAAAGGCAACCTATAGAAATTAAATAAAAATAAATGAAAATAAAATCTTGGATATCAAATGGTACTACAAACAAAATTCAAGATTTAAAAACTGCATTAAAAAACCTAATAAACGATACCAAAAACCATTTCTATAGAAACAAAATAAGGGACAGTACAGGCAGGAACGTCAAACTGGTGAGAGCAGTTCGATTACGGGGAGTGACGCCCCCGCCATTCCGAGTTGCCACGGGATGTGGCCCATCAAATCCCGTCGTCTTCCCCCAGGCTGCAGAACACCGGAGTACAAAATCTGGAGCTGATCAATGACAGTTTGTGACAAGAGGGGCTGCATTGTATTAGCTGGCAGAAACATCAAACTGGTGAGAGCAGTTTGATTACGGAGAGTGACGCCCCCGCCATTCCAAGTTGCCACGGAATCATCAATCGACCAATCGCGTCCACTGCTGGACATAGTTCTCCCGTAGCCTTCTCCATCCTTGCCGATCCTGTGCTGCCTCTATCCAGTTTGTCTTTATCCTTTTAATGTCGTCGGTCCATCTGGTTGGTGGACGGCCTCTACTTCTGTATGCGTCTTGGCGCGGTCTCCACTCAAGTATCCTCTTTGGCCAGCGATTGTCCGAAATTCGCGCCACATGACCGGCCCAGTTCCATTTTAAGGTTGTTATACGAGTAACCGCGTCCGTCACTCCAGATCTCTCCCCTAATGTTATATTTGGGATCCTGTCTCTTAGCGATATACCTAACATCGACCTCTCCATTTTCCTCTGCGCGATACTTATTCTATTTGTAGTGTTCTTTGTGAGGGTAAGTGTTTCAGCCCCGTATGTAAGCACAGGCAACACGCACTGATCGAATACTTTTCTTTTTAGGCATATTGGAATGTCTGACTTAAAGATATTGCGCAGCTTTCCAAAGGCCGCCCATGTTAGGCCTATTCCTCTCGATATTTCGCGTGTTTGGTTGTCTCTACCAATAGAGATTTCGTGACCAAGGTATTTATAAGAGCTTACTTGCTCTATGCTTACGCCGCCTATCTTGATTGCCTCACTCATAACAAGATTTGTCGTGTATTGAGTTTTGTTGGTGTTGATTTTGAGTCCATCAGAGTTAGATGCTTCCTTGAGCCTCCGAAGCATTTGTTTTGCTTCGTCCATACCATCTGCGATAATAAATATATCGTCGGCGAATCTAAGATGGTTTAGTTTTTCGCCATCTATGTTTATGCCCATGTCACCAAAGTTGGCCTGTTTGAACATATATTCTAGGAGGGTTGTGAATAACTTTGGTGATATGACGTCTCCTTGGCGTACACCACGGAATGTGGCCCATCAAATCTTATCGTCCTCCTCCAGGCTGGCGAACACCAAAGTACAAAGTCTGGAGCTGATCACTGGGGAATGACCCAACAAATCCCATTCTTACTCCTGTCAGACTAGGGACCACCAAAGGAATGAGTCTGAGGCCGATGCTTGTGGAAGCGGCGCTAGGTGGTAGATCCATACGCTTACTTGCATTGTCCGGTGAAGGACCACCCCATCAGAACTGGGAAGCGCTAAGTGGTTTTTCCGAATCACGTTCCGCTTCCGCGCTGGTGGTTCCGGGTTCCACAGTAGGAATATATGGACATGATGGTGCTTCCAGGATCAAAATATTCCAGAAGTAAACTCCCCGGCCATTCGGATCTCCGGGCGCTGGCAAGCAAAGATACCGAACCAATTTAGAATAGATTTCTGCAACATAAGAGGCCTAAATACAAACATAAATTCGGTACACCAACATCTACAAGCAAATAGACCACATATACTAGCCCCTACAGAAACACTCGTATATTCTACAACAACTAACCTATCCTGGTTACGACTTACACACCCGATTTAGACATAAGTTCGGAATATGCCCTTTTGTCCGAAGCGACCTTTCATATCACCGCGAGAAAACACTCAAACCGAACAACCTTGACGTCATGTATCTCAAGTTCAACGCCAAGGGAGTAACCAAGTTTATATGTTGTCTCTATCGCTCTCCAAGCGAAAGAGCCTACCAAAGCTTTTTTTACAATACTAGCTACCACTTTTGACTCAATACAGGTCGATCACCCCAATTCAGAAGTAATCGTTCTGGGAGACTTCAATGCCCACAACATCAACTGGTTCAAACATCACAACAAGACCGACAACGAAAGTTGAGAAGCTGAAGCATTTGCCATCAGCTGTGGGCTTACTCAACTTGTAGACGAACCAACTCGAATCTCAGAGAGGGGCGAATTCGCTGCTCTCCTGGTATTTTTCTAACCACCAATCCTGACTAGTACTCAATTACAGTTGGTCCGCCATTAGGTGCTTCCGACCACAAACTTATTACAACAGTTTGTGAATTGCCACTTCTAAAGAAGGATCCACCATTGCCTCGCAAAATCTGGCATTACAATTCTGCAAACTGGCACGATCTGAGGGAGTTCTACCTAGATGTTCCTTGGCTCGACGTCTGCTTTGGCACTAGCGACCCGTCGCGTTAGTCTGCTGCGAAGAGATTACGCAAGTAATCCTCTCAGGAATGTGCAAGACGTTTTTCTGATTGAATTTAAAATGAAAGTAAAGATTTTTTTTCTAATCAATTAAAAAGGAACCTAGTCCCGGAGAGTCGTGTTACAATTGCTCGGCCCCTGTAGTGGGGTGGTTTGAGCGCCACCCGTTCTAGCCAACTTAACGGAAAAAGCTCTGCTGGAGTTGTGCAGGGTGGCTAGGTCAGCTTCTAAAATCGACCGGTACTTAATTTCAAACCAACAAGAAAACGAGAATATCAGCAGGCTTATTAAATCAATAATTTATCCATTAACTTAACTTATCAAGAAAAAAACACAATCTAACAATTTAAGGAACAATATATTTGCTACTAAGTTCTTTTTTTTTTAAAACAATCTATCGGGAGAAAAATGTTAAATGGAAATGTGTTTAGTTCTGACTATTAAAGCAATTGATAAAATAAACAGAGTACAATATGGAGATTGTACGGAGACCGATTCTGCTGTTAATACTCTGTTCTGTATGCCTTACTACTAAATGCACTAAATACTACTAACCAAAGTGATCACTTGCCGTTAACTAAGCTAATTACAACTAGACATGCGTGCTTTAATCTTTAATAGCTGCACTGATTTTGAATGTAGCTATGATAATATGCCGCAAATCAACGGACACAATTATTAAATCAAAAGACTCGATAAATTAATAAAATAACAAAACTAGAATAAAACTATTGAAAGCGTGGCCGTCGCTTGATTCATATTATAAGGGGGTAAAATTCAAAGCGGTTATATCACTCGATTAATGAATGAAAAAAATAAGATTATTGTGCCAACGCTTGAATTTTATTAAAAAGGGGGAAAATTTAGAGCGGTTATGTTACTTGATAAATGAATGAAAGGAATAAAATTATAGCAACAGTTTCAAAGCTCGACTGTCAATGCTTGATTAATATTAAAGAGAAAGGAAATTCAGAGCGATTAATGATAATAAATGAGTAAATGAGTAAATAAACTTAAGCTTCTGTACGATACCACAAATTCGGTTGTCGAACTCTGGTGGAGGCGCCGGGCACCGATAGATACCTCAGGTACTGCCTCTCTATGGCACCGAGGGGAAGATCTAGACAAGATCTCGATTGCTCGGTGTCGAGATTGGCTGATAAGCGCTGCGGGCAAGGCCTGCTTCCCACCCACTAGGAAAGGGGTGATTCTAGCTGCAGGTAAAGGTAGTCGCCTGCTGGTATGCGCGGTGGACCTCCAGGAAAAAGGTTGTAACCCTCCGGAAAAAGGTGGCGGCCCTCCGGAAAAAGCCCTGAAATAGCCCAGTGAGCATTAGACGAAGCCCCCTTACTTTAATAAAAACCATAGCCCCCCCTCGCATGAATATATTTTCTTGGATATAAAAAAAAGATGGGTATGCACCACTCTCAAAAGAAAATATAAACTTCCCCATGCGATCAAAATTAAAGTTACATTAAAATAAAAATTCGGATTAGAAAAAATGGAGTAGATAAGATAACATGTGGGACGCAAAAGCAAATGGCGGTATATGCACAAAAAAAAGGTAGCACAGATAAGCAATTAAATCATTAATTTAGGCAAAACGGTAGCAATAATTACCTCGATCGTGTGTGTGAGGGCTAACAATGACAGATTCGACGGTCTCGGTCTTATATGACGGACGTGGAAAGCCGCTAGAAATAATGAAAAAAAAAAAACGTTAGCATCATGGCATCCACGCGCTTCACAGGCATTAGAAAAAGATTAATCCAGAGAAAATGCTTACCTAATACAACAGTATTCAGATCCCGATTAATCGGTCGTGTCAAAACACAAACAGAAAATCAACACAATATATCCCCAAAGAAAGGGTAGAATTGAATCACAATAAAATGTTGAGTCTCTACGACTGCATTATCAGCAAACCTTCTCTTCGCCTTGACAGGCACCTTCAGAAGGGCTCTCGATTGTCAATTTGCCTTTCTCGTTCCCGAAATCAGACGCTACGTCAAATCAGCTAGTAGTGATGGGCGGAAACATGCCGAGTGGTTCGATACAAGGAATAATTCTAAGATACTAAACAACTTAGTTCTCGTTTATTATGGTTGTAAAACGACTGCGGAGGCCATAATTAAATCACCGAAATTGAATGATTCAAGAAATACCAGAGTATATTCCCTAACAAAACGATAACCTTTTAAAAATTTAAATCGACAGCTGGCGTTTACAAGAAATGGTACATTCCTATTACCCGGTCGAATGTTACAAATATCACGGCCCGCCGTGTGAATATATTTAGAAGCAGAGGTCCTAAAACCATCTAACGATCTCTGGAATGATCGGCCGGCAATTGGCGTTTGGGCAACCCAGGGATTCCCAAAAGGTTATGGAGTATTCACACGGTCAGTAAAAGTAAATGGATCGACGAATCTACTGCAGCTTTTTTGTGGGTTTATTAACAGAATTCTTAAAAATATAGAACGGTCTGCGGACTGTTCTACGATAATGTAATATAAATCAAGCCAAACTATTACAATAACAATGTGCCTCGCTTATCAACTAAAATAAACACAGTCACATCGTGTTATAAATGTTAATACAAATATATCGATAACCTGTGCCTAAAATATAGTTAATTTTACATTAAGAAAAGCGGCAATTTCAAGCGAATTGTTAGCAAATCGAATCATTAAATTCAGAATTAATAAACCGATGAGTGCAAAATACAGTAGGTAACTTTTTTTCCTAAATGCGGCATATAAATGGAATTTTAAAAATATCTGACATTGGCAAAATCGAACTGTTTCAAATGGAAGCATACATCACAAATCCCATCAAGTTACCGCCAAAAGGAAAGTTCTGGTTCGACAGAAGATGCGAAGGAGCTGTAGGCAGGAATCAGCAAACCTACAAGTACTGGCAGCAAAATCAGACCGCTGAAAATCGCAATTATTTTGTTGAAGCGAGAAAGGAATGCAAACGTGTGATCGACGAAACTAAGGACAAACACAATCAAAGGATCAGGAATAAACTTTTGCAATGCCCCAGTGGCTCCAGGAATTTCTGGTCGGTAGCAAAGGCAGTAAGTAATAACTTTACAAAAACGTCTCTCCCACCTTTGAATGACGAACGTGGCATCACGGCGACTACAGCCAAGGAAAAAGCAAACATGCTCGCCAAAATAATCATCGCACTCTACCTTAGACGTCTCCCAAGACAAGGCTTTCCCCACCATATCGAACATCAACACTACTATGGCAGTAGTCAAGTTTCATCACCGTGATATTCGTAAAATCCTTAAATAACTAACTACGCAAAAGGCATCAGAACCGAACGGAATACCTGCCATCATGTTAAAGAACTGCGCCAACGAACTAACACCCGTTTTTTTCCTGGCTTTTTTCTCTGTCTTACGGAAAAAGGATTTACCTATCTTCTTGGAAAGTCGCTCGATTGCTACCCGTTCCGAAAAAAGGTAAGAAAACTACGCCCTCGAACTATTGGCCAATTGCTTTGCTTCCGATAATCTCCAAAGTCATGGAACGTGTAGTCAATCAACAACTACTCAAGTACCTCGAGAACAATAGAATAATCAGCGATAATCAATACGGCTTTCGCAAATAGAGATCGACAGGAGATATATTAGCCTATCTCACTCATAATATGGAGTAGGGCAATTGAGAACTACGGAGAGTCTCGAGCGATTGCGTTAGATATTTCGAAGGCATTCGACAGAGTTTGGCATGATAGACTGCTCAACCAACTGTCGTCCTTCGGACTGCCAGCCTCTCTCTGCAGCTGGCTTGCTAGTTTCCCTAAGAACCGATCTCTGCACGTTGCAGTTGATGGACACATCTCAGACACATTCACCATTATCGCGGGCGTGCCTCAGGGCGCAATACTTTCATTAACTCTGTTCCTCATCTATATTAATGACCTGCTGGCCGAAACGAATAATCCTGTTTACAGTTTTGCAGATGACAGTACTCCTGTCTCCCAATTTAGATCAGAAAAATGTTTTAATAACATAGTTTGGGAACTTTACTAAAAATAAAAAAAAGGAATAGTAAAAAAAATAGCATTCTATATCTTAAAAACTAAGTATTGCTGATCGTGACGCGTGACGGTTCAGTCTTATTCACTGCCCAGGATAAAAGTGTGATAACCGCGCCTGAAAGGTTTTCCACTTTAAAAGTAGATCTCTTTTGTTATTTTTTTTAATAACTCTTAGTTGAAATAAATAAAGAAAATGAATCCGAAAGCTTTAGAAAAAGCTTTTTAATTGATAAAAATGCCAAGTTTTAATAGCATAGTTAGGGAACTTTATCAAAAATAAAAAAAAGAAATAGTAAAAATATTAACATCCTATATCTTGGAAACCAACCATTTCTATTTGGTTTCTTCTTTAATTATTGCATACTGTGTTTAATCTGAATTCATGAAAAACTAAATTAAAAAGATTCAGTAATTCGTTAATGGATATTTACCGGTTATGGTACGTCACTGGCTGCCATGAAATGAAAATTAAAGCTCCCAAATTTACTCTAATAAAATCCAAGACAAAAACCTTTAATTTGTAGGGTTTTAGACAAAAAAATAAAATTTCGTAAACCTATCTTATCAAAAATTTGAGAATCTGTTTTCTCCTTTATAAATAAGTGAAAATGCAATTTATTTCATTCTTTTTTTTTTGGAAACAAGGTACGCAGAAATGTTGATTAAAAAACACGTTTCCCAATCTAAGCTAAACAAGGAAGGGGTGATTAGGATTAAATTCTCCTTCGCAAACCGCGCGTCGATATCAATAATCGTTCGTAAAATATTTAACTCCAAAGTTATCTTAAAAATTGGCTTGGGCAGCTTGAATTGCATAACAGTTTATAAATATAATTAATAATTTTAAATTCAAATGCAAAAATAAAAAACAACTTCTTAATCTTAATCGCCTTAATTGTTCGAAACAGTGTAGAGGTCAAAAGCGTATATTAAGTCATTCCCACAGGAAATAATTGTTGTGAAGTCCGATTCGGGAAATGACCCAAACAAAATGGTTTTGTATAACAACTCGAAAGCGATGGGAAGTTTGGAACATCTAAAGAGCCAATGAAATGAATAAAATTAGAATTAAGGAAAATACGGGGCGATATATCTTATTCTAAACGGCGGGACGTCCGAGAGAGTTTACGTGGGCGATCGAATAAAACTGGGGCCGTGGCGGTGTCTTTTGTGATCTGCGTTGAAGAATTTATAGATCAAATGGTTATTAATGGTCCCGATATGGGAACATGTTATTTAGGAGTACCGGCGTGTGTATTTATCATTCAGTGCAGCACAAAAATAGGTGGAAATTTTCTATATGCAGCATATTTTGAAATGTTAGAAAAAAAATTGTTTTCTTTTTTTATTTAAATTTACTTAAAACAAATTTATGGCTATGTTCTACCAATGACGGTCGTGAGAATATTTTAAATAATTTAAATAATAAAAATTATAATACGCCATTGCTTTAACGTAATTTTGTTGGCAGATCCAAATACACTGATTAAAATTGAACGAGAGTAGACTCTTGGGTTTTTCGCTAAAACGAACCGTTTTAGAGAAAAAAATTATATTCCGTTATAATGTATCCCTAATACTACTAGATTTTATTTTATTGCATCAAAGTATTTTAATAAACGGTTCCAAAGTTTACTTATCCCCCAATAGACCATAAAATGAGCGGTTTATATTAGATCGGTTTTTAATTGGGGGGACGTTGACCCTCGAAGAATGTGTGGGCGAGATTATAATCAGGCCGTGTATGTGTGTGTGAGAAAAGCTAAGCCCTTCGCTAACCAGCCACAATCTTGATTTAGAGATAACATAATTTCGGGATTTTAGTATTAAATCGACTGGGATTTAAATAATATTAAGTGAATTTCGGGGCGTAGGGTACTGCGCCGCTATAAATTATTATTAAACTACTCTTAGTTTCAGTTGGATGGGATTTCGTGTTTTAAAAAATTGCCGACTGGAAAAGTGAGCATTATTACGGGATCGACTAAAAAAATTCGAGAGTACGAGAAAAGTCTAAATTTAAAATCTTGTTTCGGTCATTAAATAGGCATAGTACCTGCTTTTCGTTTCATATAAACACATATGCCTATATCCGAAGCCCGGGACCGAGAAGAGTTTAGTCCTGCGTTGTGCTGTCCGTTTACTAGCTCCTCTCTTCATAAATATAAGTACGTTATACAGAATGTAACAAATTTGTTTCTCACCATTAGGATATCGGAAACCATAAGAGATACGAAGTCTGTTAAATAGGGCAGAGTTGCGTAATTTAGGGGTCATTGATAGCCGCGCCGTCTAGAAATTTAGAAAATTCCGACTACTTGCGGAGATAACCCTAAAAAACCGATAATCAGCTATTTAATTTTTATTTTTTCGTGACTTTATTTTAAGAGATAAGATAAAATAAATTTAACATTATTATTGCCACTTTTTCTTATTTATAAGACGGCAATATCAAATTTTATATCTAACGATTCGTGTCCGGGCTCCCGTCATCAACTTCAGTTTTTTAAATACAGACCTGGATTTTTAATATATTTTTTTAGAAGCCTTTGGCCTCCCAAAATCAACCATGTTTCACACTTGTACAATAGCGGTAACAAATATTCTCATAAGTGAAATCGGGTGAGAAAAGATCGCCCATCTCTTTCTAACACATTATCTCTTATGGAAAAAATCTAGATTTATTGATTTATTGATAAGCATGATACATCGTTGGTTTTGGAAAACTAAAGGCTTCTAAAAACTCAAATACAAAATTCAGATACGTATTTAAAAAAATTATTTAAAAAATTTAAAATTTATATATTTAAAATTCAGTATAGTACAGGCATTGCCCAAATGGTACATCACGTGACTTAATATAGATACATAATTAAGCAATATACTTTAAAAAAATTAAAGCGGGCAACAAATATCAATACCCGACACACAATAAAAACGCATAACATTAACTAACAAAAACACACTACATTACTTGAATTACTAAAGCCTCTCAAAACAGTTAAAACTATAGACTGTAGATAATATAGGAACCAAACAATTGTACAAAAACTAGGGAAACTCCGAAGAACGATATATAAGAGATCTAGCTTCACGTTTAAATGATAGTATTGAACAATTTTTATTAAAGTTTATGGGTAAAAATCTATTTAAGTAATCCATGATTCGATTAAGTGGTTCGTTCCTTCCAACATCAGTTCGATAGGGTCCAGGGAAAATTTAAGCTGTCTTGTAGGACGTGCTGGGGCGCGAAATCTAATCAGGCCCCAAAGTTCGGGACACTCTATCAGGTTGTTGAAGTATATTTGATTTGTCTATGTTTAATTTAAAGAAAAGAAAGTTCACAAACTTCGACTGCACCCTCTCAATACGCTTGATATGAATCCGGTACAGGGGCGCCCATACGACACAACAATACTCAAGGTGGCTCCTGACCAATGCAGAGTATATTGCGTTCAGTGCCACAATATTTTTTAAGTCCCAGCTCTGCCGCATAATGAATCCTGCCATCAAAGCCTTCACAACGACGCTGTCAATGTGCTGAGTAGAACGTAGCTCGCTATCAAATACAACTCCAAGATCGTTAATTATAGTTACCCGCTGCAGTTGTATCTCACTGATCGAATATAAGTGGTCTTATAAGCATTGTTTTCCTTGAACACGATATAATCTTACTTTTCATAGTATTTAGAGTCATTCCGTTACTTGAACACCAATAACACCATTCAACCAACTCATCAATTTCGCTTTGCAGCTACAAGCAGGCTCTATCGTTGGCAACCCTACAATAAATCTTCAGGTCATTAGCAAATAACAAAAAGTGGCACTTCTTGAATACACTGGCCAAAAGCAGGAAGAGCATTGGTCCAAGATGTGATCCCTGCGGAACTCCGGAGTATACACGGTAATATCCCTGGATAAAGACCCTTTAAACTTTACACTCTGTGTACGGCCTATTAGGTAGCTACTCAACCAGGATAGTAGAGGATTACCAATACCATAGTATTTCAATTTATTTAAGAGAATTCTGTGACTAATCACATCAAAGGCTTTTTGGCAATCAAAATAGACTGCGTCCACCTGCGCAGAAGCATCCAGTGCACTTGCAAGATAACTACTGTACACTGCCAAATTCGACTCACACGACATCCGAGGTAAAAATCCGTGCTGATGGTCCGATAGATCATTGCGAAAAGAAGATGATACAATATCAATGACCAGTAAATCCAACATCTTTCTAAAGCATGATATGCCAGATATTGGGCGATAGCTGGTTACATCTGACATGTCTTCGCTCTTAAAGATGGGGGTGATTGTGACCTTATATCGTTGGAAAGATTCCTGATTGCAAGGAACATTGAAAGATAATGCTCAAGGGCATGGTCAAGGTAGTACTAATATTTTTAACGTTGCCAACCTTTCAAACACCGAATCGGTAGTCACCTCTACTTCACATAAATTAATGTTGGTTCCCAAAAGGTTCGAGGAGTTGTTAATGGAAGCACTATCGTTGGCTTTATAGACAGACCGAAAATACTCGGCAAAAAGATCTGCTATCATATGAGGGTCAGAACCTAGGACACCACTGTACTGCATCTGCTCAGGATATCCAGATAAACATCGTTTGGACCGCAGGTAGGACCAGAAGGATTTAGGGAATGAACGCATCATAGTCCCTTTCAATACTCAGTTTGGCCTGGGTTCTTAAGTTTTTATATTCCTGATCCAGCTGAATCTTACGATGGTCGTTCTGTCCCTTGATTCTCTTAAGTTTGTCTAAGGTTTTGTTTTTATCCTTCATAAACTTGGCCGTTTGTTGTGAGAAATAACTAGAAAATTTAATATCCTGGCATAGTTTTTTAGGTACATACCTATTAATTACAGTATAAATGAAGTTTATAAGTACTCAATTTTAGCGTCAATGGTTGCCAATGGCGAGTTGAGCACTTTCCAGTCAGCTTTCTCCAAATAGTCGTTTATTTTGACATAATCCGCCTTAAACAAATTTAAAGTAGGTACGTTCTCATCCTGCACGTAAATTGAAACGACATCGGAAAAATTAACTATCATGCAGGATGGTGCGCGTCCGTTGAAGTCAGAGGTTGCTTACACTCAGACAGCGATATGTCTTGGCAGTTGGAAAAAACAAGGTCCAATATCACTTTGTTACAATTAGAAACGTTGTTGATTTGTTTTAACACGTAGAAACACACGCAGTCATACAACAATATTTCACGGTCATTACTTGAAATTTGAATTAAAAATTGAGGAGATTTCGGTATTTAAATCGTTCATGAATTCAGAAAAATCATCCGAAATTGGATGTTCTCTTACATCTATCGGTTTAGAGTTTCTTGTGTAGTTAGGCAAATTAAAGCCTCCCAGAATTGTGACCCTTGAGTCAATTTTCCTGTCCATAATGTAATTCACAGAGCCAATATGTTCTTCATAAACTGATGATGGCGACGAAAGAGGTATATACGCACAACAGAACACATAATGCATACTGTCAAAGTCCACACCAACCCACGGTTCCTCTACGGTATTATTAGGTACGGAGTAGATGGTAGATGTGTATGATGCCCTGACTGCTATGAGCACTCCGCCACCTCTCTCTTTGCCTGTCTGAATGGTAAACCACAAAGTTGCTCGGGAAAAGTTCCTCATTTAGCATAGACTCATTAAGCCATGTCTCCGACAAAACAACTGCATCATAATCGGAGTTTACCATTTCGTTATAGAACTGAATTGTTTTAGTGCGTAGACCCCGGGTGTTCTGGTAGTACACTTTTAAGCAATTTACGTTGTCCTAGTCTGAACTGGATCTTGGCAAAATTTTGGTGGAGATTCAGAAGCAATAATCTTATCGTTTTCGTTAAAATTTGAATTATCGGATGTTTTAAACCAATTTTTAATTTGTCCGCTGATGTAATAAATAAGAGCTCGTTTTGCGTTAGAACTTGGCTCTGCATGCCGGTTTCTGTCATTTATCGGTGTAAAATTATGGAAGCTAGGAAAAAGGGATTTATGCTTACTATTAAATACTCTGTTGTATATAATAAAGTCAGCATCCAAGATAAATTTGTTGAGTATTTGTCAATTACGGGCATATGGCGGTCCAATTATGATAAGATTTGTAAACTCCATAAATTTAGAAAGTCCATCCAAAGTAGCGCGACTGGCGCTCGTTCCTTGGGGAGCATTTTCTTTACCTGTAAAGTGTATCACAAAATCATTTTTATTAAAATTTCTCGTTAAAACCTCGACGTCATTCATAAAAGCATCCATTAGAGCGTTGCCTCTATACTGACAATTTATGTCAAATCTATTTATTAGGTGCTTTCTGACCATAAAACCTGTTCCCACTGCACTCGACTTGCTTCCATAAATCAAAATTTGTGACTTCCTAACCTTCTTTGGAGCTTTCTGTGTTGCGTTCTGGTGTTTGGCAGGTTCGCTTGACTGACTCTGGTGTTTATCAGTTAACTCAGTTGGTCTCATCTGCTTGAGCATATTTTTCAAATCGTTAGAGAACACCTCATTATCTTTCGTGAGAGTTTCTATGCTTACCAACATATTATTTTTAAGAGTGTTCAACTCATTTATATCCGACTTTAATTTGTTCTCTTGTTCTTCTATTTCTTTTAAGTTTTCCAGTAAAATTTTATTTTGTTGCATTAGCCTAAGGATATCGTTGTTTAACTTTTTAACTTCTTTTTGGCTGCTGATTTGATTAGGACACTCGTTTTCAGTATTCTCGACGACATCTTGATAGTTAACACTCCTACGCTGTAACCGTTGGATATGCATTTTCTTGTCTTGATTATCTTTAGTTAGCTCATCAATTTCCTTTTTTAGTTTTCTCGAGACTTCTTGAAGCTTGGTATTCAATTTTTCTATATGAAAATCTATCTTTTTGTTTGATGATTTAACTTTTTCCAGTTGCTCAATTAATACTTTCATCCTTTGAGCGTCCTTGACATAGCACTTACTTAGGGCAACAAAAACTATCTTCCTTTGATTTAGCGCAACTGCATGGGCTTCAGTAGTAAGTTAAGTTGATGATGAGGCCCGGACACGAAACGTTAGATTTTAAATTTAATATTGCCATCTTATCAAGGAGAAAAAGTGGCGATGTTAAATTTATTTTATATTATCTCTTCAAATAAAGTCAGGAACAAATAGCTGATTTTAATTTTTTTACGGATATCTCCGGAAGTAGTCGGAATTTTCTAAATTTCTCGACAGCATATCAATGATCCCTAAACTAAGCAACTTTGCCCCCATTTATGGTTTCCGAGATCGTAATGGTGAGAAACGAATTTATTACACCCTGTATATCAAACTGAAATGAGTGACATTCTCACGATCGTCATTGACAAAAGAAAAATAAGTTAATTACTGCTATAAATTTGTTCTCGAGTGATTATAATACCGATCGAGTTTAAATGCGAAATCTACAAAATTAATTAGGAAAATGAGAAAAACGATTTTTTCTTCAAACGTCAGTAAATCCGTCATTACTCGACTGTGTAGGCGGCCGTGAAGTTTCGTTTTTCCTCCGCCGGAGCTTTACTTTTCACTTTTCCGCCGGCGGAGGTAAAAGTGTTGTCATAGCAACATAGATACAATACAAACAGACAACAAAATAAGCGTCAACAATTCAAGATTTATTAAACTACAATTTGTATGTATCACTCAATTTGTGACTGCATTTCTAAAAATCACTAATTTAGGAACAAATTGGTTATTATTTAATCGAACTTACTCAATAACTGCTTATCAATACGGAATTAAAACGCAATCGGAGACGCAATCTTAAAAAAATAATTATTGTTGACAGAGTCCACTGACAGCTTTATGTTACATTACTATAGCAACAACCCGTGCCTATTCATCGACACCGGTCTAAGCCGCCTTGCGAACCCACTTATCTTTAATAATAATTAGATATTATTACTATTAAAAAGAGATATTTTTGCATTAATTTGTCGACATTTGAAGAAAAAACAGCATATTTTATTTGGAGGAAAAGTTACTTTTCATGGCTTGCTCTCTATTACCAGCCTCACTCCGTTCGGCTGTTAAACACGAGCGCGCCATGAAAAGTATCACTTTTCCTCCATATAAAATAATATATTATTCTTTTCTAATATTTCAATGCCGCGTATACTTTTGGACACAAGCTTATATAAACTCTATTTTTAAGTGCAACATAGGCTTCCGAAGTTTGCCTATTATAATTTGGACCATCCTGTATATAATTTTTTTAAAATCTTATATATCAATAGATACAATTCAAGACATTGAACTGTTTTTGACATTGCAACTTTTTATAATCAATTACTCTCCATAATCTGTTATTTAATTTATTTTAGTTTCTCTTTTCTTTATCGCAGGCGAATTGTAATTACGGTTCAATAACATTATAGGATTAATATAGCTTTACTATTCTAATAAGCCTAATAATCTTTAATTAATATCATTATTATGCGTTGCTATTGTTAACGCTTTTACTTTTTTATTATACTAAAAATATTGTGATGAATTTATTAATTATATTCGTTTTCACTAGAATTAATGTCTTCATCTATTTATAAATTCCTTTCTATATTTGAAAATTTATCGTTTTGCTGCGATTCCCGTATGGTGGAACAATTGGTTGGTTCAGTCGCGAAAATATTCGAGTTAAATTTAAAGACGAAAATGTCGACATAAATAGTTCATTAGTTGAAATTATTAATATAATTTTTTTATATGCTTTAATGAAGAGTGTTTCGAAATTAGAGAGAAATAAATCAGTATACCTAAAACATCTGAGAAAGCCCAACTTTACAACCTTGTTTCGGCTAATACATAGGCGTAGTACCTGATTTTCGTTTCGTACAATAGTATATTGTGTAACTAGGAGGAAAAGCAAAACATTCCTGGACGGCTGTGGTAGTTGCTGGACGAGGCGCAGCCGAGGCCAGCAACACAGGAGTCCAGGAATGTGCTTTTCCTACGAGTTGCACATACTATTTTTTATCCGATCGAAATTAATTAGAATACATACTTATAAAAATAGAGCCAAATATTACTCTAAATAAAAACGGTGTTTTAAAGTTAAACTCAACATAATATCAAGTTTTGAATGAAGTTTATTACGTAGCTACGGAAACTACAGCTAAATGTTACTTTTGAGAGACGTCAGATCTGAGAAACAAGGCGTTTGAATATGACAGAAATGTTACATTCCCGGCCTAGGACGGGAATGTTATATTCCCGGACAGTTATTTTCTATTCTTGTACAGTTATTGCATGTTGCCAAGCAACGAATACGATATACTGGAATCATAACTTTTGCGGTGAGAAAACACATCGGAAAGGTGTCGAAAAACATTATTTCTTACACACCTGCTTATAATAACCTTTATATTAGAGAGTAAATGACATATAGGGTATGAAGTGAAACAGTTTGTTCATGAAAATAGGTGGCGTTTGTAATTTTACTGCTGTGAAAAGAGTGAGTAAAGTGGTGCCCTATTTATTAAAGAAAAAGTTATTAATATTAACATGTACAGGCTAGCTCGATTTTGAAAGCCGTAAGAGATACAGTGTCAGTCAAATTAGGACAAAATGGCGGATTTAGGTGCCTAACAATATGCCGTTTTGAAAGTTTTAAAGTTCCGAGTATTTCCGGAGATATACGGAAAAAATCGACATATTGAAAAATCGCTCTAATTCTTTCCTGAGCTTATTTCATAATTAATTTCAAATTGAATTGCACTTTTGCGTTGCCACTTTTTCCGCTCTAATTAATGATGATATCCAGTCTGGAATCCGACGTTTCGACTTTAAGGGGTCATCATCAACTTCCTTTTTTTAAATACGAACTTTATTTTTTTTGTCGTTTTTGAGATGATATTGGCGATATTAATATGAATATGTATTTTTATTTTTTTTTATTCCTTTTCTATAATTTTATTTCAATTACTTATGTTGCCATGGCGTAATTTTAAATAGTTTATAAGTAAATATATTTTTTTTGTAGATGAAGCAAGCGCCTGTCGCCTACGGCAAACTTCTTAAGCCAATCTTACTTTTGCCAAACGGTTGGATACAAGGCGTTAACATTGCGAGGGACAATGACGTAAAACCCGTCACCGAAGAGCAACCGGACGACTTCAAGTTTGACTTTAGAACGCAGACGCATTCTCTGCGACGAAAATGACATGCGCAATGATTCGTCGAGCGAGCGACAAGAAGTTTGAATTTTTATGTGATTTTATTTGTTAGATAGTCTAAATTATATTATTTTTTAGTATTTCATTGTATTTTTAAACAGAGTACTTATGTTCGACACTAATTCACCAATTTTTGCGATTTTATTTTATAAAACAGAAAGTGCATGTAGAATAGAGTAGATTAACAAAAGGATACTTGCAGCCAAAGTCCTTTTTCACATGAAAAAAAAATTTTTACACTTTAACCTATTTCGTACAAAATGTGACATCGCGTGTACAATGTTGCCAAAATTGTTTGAACCATTGTATAAGAAAAAAAGATAGCATAAACTATGCGAAAACCATAATTTCCCACGGCGCGTGTGTGTGAAATGTCAAGCACATATTTTCACACGCCACCCGTATGAATCACTTTACAGCCGGTTATAGAAAAAATACATTGTAAGCAACACGTTTTACTAACACGTTCTATTTCGCCAATATTATTACAGCCACTAATATTTTCACCTTACCGTTAATGCTTCGCCAGTACAATCATCCTAGTTACGTAACATATATTTATCCATGATTTACATAACTTCATGACTCCCTCTGCCGCTGCGCGTCACTCGCCTTGCAGAGTTGTCACGTCCTCGCCTAGTCTAGAGTTACGTCGCCTATTAAATTTGCTGGTTATATTCGGCCATCCTGCAACAATTAATGCCCCCATTAATTTAACTCGCCAGTAAATCTACCAGATCTTATCGATCTGTGCATTCGCCATAACACCAAATCGCCTACCCTATGTGTTTTGCCTGCAGTTATTTTACGCCTTTGTCAGATTTTCACTCGCCTTTTGCTGTCTCAAAAGAAGTTTGGACCTTAAATGGCCATAGATCTCGCCTTCCGCCAACAGAGCATTCGCCATTTGAACCTCACCAGCCAGAGTCGCATGCACCTTTCAACCTGACCATTCGCCCTTGATGTTTTACACCTCGCCTCGCCAAAAAGTCAACAAACGCCTTGCTCGTAAACGCCAGCCCGCGGTTGGAAATAATACGCCTTGGGTACCCAATTTGACAATCGCCTCAGAAGACCGCAAAGTCTTCGTCGCCTTCGCCAGTGTATGATCTGGACTTCTTCCCCCTTCAATTTCACGATAGCGATTGAAGAACGCCCATACCTTCCAAAAGAGGAAAGAAAGCCAGTATACAAGTCACCAGGGGAGGAGCAACCAAATGCCATCGTATTCGCCTGTAGATCGAGAGGTAGATCGTCAATCAGACACGAAAGCGCCTTGGTGGCTGAAAGCTCACACCTTTCGATCAACACCATTTTATCATGATAATAATGGGTCATAGTTTCGCCGTCCAATTTAACCTTCGTCATCATCTGCTCTTGAGCAGCTGAGCAAAGTCATGCACTCTAGGAATCGCCTTCCTAAGAGTCGCTTTCCAGTCTTCCCATGAGAGGTCATATGTATCGAGCCGATTAAACCCGCCCCTTGCTGCGTCTTGCAATTTCGCCTGCATAAAATACGCTCTCTCATAGTTCGACCATTTATGAATATGGTCAAACTGATCAATTTTGCTCAACCACCTGACTACGTTACGGTTCTGGCTGTCAGGATCAAAAGGGTCAATAATGTCGCCGCCTGCACTTGCCCTTGACCTCATAACGCACGAATTGCAAGCGGAGTCCGCCTTTTCGCTACAAGCATGCTCTACTACCGCCTGAACGCTCTGACCTGATTTTTCGCCTGTCCTGTTTTCCTTGGTACCGCCATGTACCAACGGTCGCCTTTTGCTTTGTCGCCTTTGCCATTTCGGCCATCACAATCTGCTGGATACTAGCTGCCAAACCGCCTGTTTCAACAGCTAATGCACCATGGAGACTGTTTAGTGTTCCATCGCCGATTCGCCTTCGCCGTGGTCACCGTCGCTCAATTCAAGCTCGCAATCGAGCTATAACTCGTTACTTCTGCTTCCTCCAAAGGCAATCACTTGAGAAAAACGTATTGACACACCAGTAAACGCCACAATTCTAACAATAATAATTATCACACGCACTTTAATAGTGACTTTCTCAAAAATTGTCTAATTTCAATCCACTGTCAAGGATAGCAAAAAACGCCCGCCAAGTGTTAAGAGTTTTTTTTTATCCGATCAGATGAAAAACGACACCTTTCCGATGTTTATAAGTACATATTCTAATTAATTCCGATCGGATAAAAAATACTATGTGCAACTCGTAAGAAAAGCACATTCCTGGACTCCTGTGTTGCTGGCCTCGGCTGCGTATCGACCAGCAATTACCACAGTCGTCCAGGAACGTTTTGTTTTTCCTACTAGTTACACAATATACTATTGTGATACCGCCACTCACAAAGAAAAGAAGACGCCAACGTGATTCAACTCGCGGAAATCGCGGTTTTCACTGTTCTCCACAACAAATAACACTATCCATAGGTTATCTCGACTTTTGATCTGTAAACAATTTTTTTTACTAACACGTTTCGCCAATATTATTACAGCCACTAATATTTTGCTTCGCCGGTACAATCATCCTAATTACTCTGCGCGTCACTCGCCTTGCAGGGTTGTCACGTCTTCGCCTATTCGAGAGTTACGTCGCCTATAAAATTTGCTGGCTATAACATGTCTTGTCGGGTTTCGTGTTGATATTGTCGCGTAAAATTAATGATTTGATTTAGAACGGTGCAAATAGGCCTTAACGGTAGTATGACCATGTAGAAACTCGTGTATTTCGTCACACAAGCATAAGCTTTTGACCACAAGAATGATAAATAACCAGAATCCAATGTTTCCTTGTTGCTACCATGACCTCGAACGGCTCGATCCGCCGAAATTCCGCCGAAACTCGCCAGTGTAGGCGCTACGGCTGTAGTAAACAGATCGTCTAAGCTAAAATATAGTAAAATTCTAGCTGTTGGAAATGCGGGGTTATACTTTGGATGCATTTTCCTTTGTTGAGTGTTTCGTGTTTTAATGGATTTTTAGACGAGTTAACTTATATTGTACACTAAAATCGATTAATAGATAGTAACCAAAAACCACAAGTTAATAATTTGGCGAAATAAATATATTGGTTAGAAAATAAGTAGTTTTATTTATTAGCATCTTTAAGATCTTAGGAATGATTAAATCGCTGTAAACGTCATTATAAATAACTAACCGAACGTTGATTGGACGACTAACCAAAAGTAACCAAATCTATTAAAATTGATTATAAATTACTAAGTAAAATAAGTAGATACTAAGTACCACATTTGGACGACTAATCAAAACTAACCTAATCTATTAAATCTTATTATAACGTATCGTAATGACCCGGTTACGACTAAAATAAGTTGAAACTAAGTGAAACTAACCGTAAGTTGATTCAACGACTAACCAAAACTAACCAAATCTATTAAAATTTACTATAATGTATCGGAACCGGTTCAAATGACTAAAATAAGTTGAGACTAAGTGAAACTAATCGAAAGTTGCGTCAAGGACCAACCAAAACTAACCAAATCTATTAAAATTTATTATAACGTATAGTAAACGGTTTAAATGACTAAAATAAGTTGATACTAAGTGAAACTACCCAAGAGTTGATTGGACGACTAACCAAATCTATTAAAATTGATTATAACGTATCGTAACCGGTTCAAATGACTAAAATAAGTTGATACTAAGTGAAACTACCCAAGAGTTGATTGGACGACTAACCAAAATTAACAGGACATTATTATTTGGAATGGTTTTAAAATTAAAACTAAAGCCCATATGCTGAAAACTCATCAAAACGGATATCTGTGAATTTGAAAAACACTGATGGTTTGGAAAAATTCTTAAATAAACGGTACTAATTTCTCGCTTATCGGAATTAAAAGAAAAAGTTGGAACATAGCTCCGCCACAGAACTGGGAAAAATTGGAAGTTCAATATTTTCACTAGAAAAGTGGCTTTATCTTATTTTTCCTAGGAAAACAAACCAGTGCATATTATTTGTCTTACTAATTGCTAAATAAGTACAGACTTTGAAGAAAATCGTTGGAGCTGTTTCCGAGAAAATAAATGTTGTTCATTTTTCTTAAGAGTAAATGTACTACCCCGAAAAACGGAGTAGTACGTATTATTTGCCTACTAAAACATATAGAAAATCTAATGAAAATCGTTAAGGCCGTTTTTGTGAAAACCAATTTTTTTATATCCTTCTTTATATAAACTATCCTTAATTGTAAGGTTAAAGAAAAAATTTATAAAGCGTCTGGAGATATTATCCCGAAACTCCTAAATAACCATTTTAGTAGAAATCGGCCTAACGGTTTTGGAGAAAAGTCGTGTGACGGACAGAGACACACACACAGGGACACAATTTTGTTTTTTTCAGAATTTAATGTTTTTTTGGACTCTAGGATCCTCATATTCGTCGAGATTGGCAAAAAAAGTCGCGAGTAGCACATTACACGTGATAGAACTGAATACTTCTTTATCGATGTTATAAGAGAGAAAGATTGTGAGAGAATCATATATAAATCGATTTTAATAGATTTGGCGGGTTTTGGTTAATCGTCTAATCAACTTAGTTAGTTTTACTTAGTTTCAACTTATTTTACTTATTTCAGCCGGTTCCGATACGTTATAATCAATTTTAATAGATTTGGTTAGGTTTGGTTAGTCGTTGAAGCAACTTTTGGTTAGTTTGGCATAGTCTCAACTTATTTTAGTCATTTGAACCGGTTCCGATACATTATAATCAATTTTAATAGATTTGGTTAGTTCGGGTTAGTCATCCAATTCACTTCGGTTAGTTTCACTTAGTCCCAAATTATTTTACCTATTTGTGCCGGTTCCGGTACGTTATAATCAATTTTAATAAATTTGGTTATTTCGGGTTAGTCGTACAATCAACTTTCGGTTAGTTTCACTTAGTCTCAACTAATTTTACTTATTTGAGCCAGTTACGATACGTTATAATCAATTTTAATAGATTTGGTTAGTTCGGGTGAGTCGTCCAATCAACTTTCGGTTAGTTGCACTTAATCTCAACTAATTTTACTTATTTGACCCAGTTACGATATGTTATAATCAATTTTAATAAATTTGGTTAGTTCGGGTTAGTCGTCCAATTAACTTTCGGTTAGTTGCACTTAGTCTCAACTCATTTTACTTATTTGAGCCAGTTACGTTATGTTATAATCAATTTTAATAGATTTGGTTAGTTCGGGTTAGTCGTCCAATCAACTTTCGGTTAGTTTTAATTAGTCTCAACTTATTTTACTTATTTGAGCCGGTTCCGATACGTTATAATGAATATTAATAGATTTGGCTAGTTTGGGTTAGTCGTCTAATCAACTTTTGGTTAGTTTCACTTAGTATCAACCTATTTCATTTATTTGAGCCGGTTCCGATACGTTATATTCAATTTTAATAGACTTGGTTAGTTTGGGTTAGTCGTCCAATCAACTGCATTTTAAGATCCTTTACAGGTGTAGACGACTATATCAAAATCGGCCTCTCCTATTGGTCGATCCATCTCGTATTACAATATGTCTTTGTGATGCAATCAGTCTGTCGCAAGAGCTCTGGTGGCCGAGAGGTTTAGATGGTTGGGTCTCACCTGGACGGCCCGGGTTCAACGGGTTTTTTTCTTGATTTTGGGTATGTCTTGGGTTAGATTGGGTTAGCACTTGGTTAGTTTCCTTTCCTTGGGCCCCCGTAGGGAGCGAAACGAGCGGAGGGCCATGCGGATCGACCAATAGGAGAGGCCGATTTTCATATAGTCGTCTACGCCTGTAAAGGATCTTAAAACGCCAATCAACTTTCGGTTAGTTTCACTTATTCTCAGCTAAAGTTCAGCACTGTATAAACAATGGTTCAGCTATCCCGCCTTCCGTACTATTTTCTTAATAAGATGGATAATATTAAATCAGTCAAAATGCAGTAAGCACGCTCATGGAATTCTGGCTGTGTTGTAGACTGAAGGTCACCCAGCGCTTTTAGTCAATATACACGGTGACAATTGAAAGTTTGGATTCTGGTTATTTATTATTCTTGTGCTTTTGACTGCATGAGAGTGATTTTTCAAGGCCGCGCACGACACACACGCTTCGCGTCGTTCTTACAACTGCCACCGCGTGTGGAAATCACTTTCCGCCCTTGTTAGGTAAATATCTATTAATGCGAATAGACTTTACCGATAGTATTACCATGTGAAAATACGTGTCTTTCCGCACGCAAGCATACGTTTTTTTATATATAGATTCCATGCTTTAAGAATCGAGGTTGTTTCAAATAATATTGAAATTTTCCCTAAAAATCAAAACAGAATTTTTTATAAAAAAACTCAACTCAACTCTAATTGAATTAAGAGCTTTACCATATTTCGTCGTAATACACCCGAAAAACACTCGTTCTATCAAAATATTCGAACAGCCTTAATGAAGCATCACGAAAAAATTAACGAGCCTAATCTGAAATTTAAATTTTATTAAAGGCGGCGAACTTAAAATTTCACCGGAAAAATGGGTTTCAGTATTGTCCGGTTTCTTGTTTAATCAACTGTTAATATAACCATGTGAAATTAATGTTATTAATTTAAAAGGGCGTGAATGGGCCTTAATGGTAATATTATCACGTGCATTTCGGCACGTAGGCATACGTTTTTTTTTAATCGAATTCATGACGTATTTTTGAGTGAATATTGATAAAGTGTGTTACTAAAAAAAGTTTATGCATTGAAATAATTTTTTTAATGCAAATGTACATAAATCTGATAAGCTTTTCTCCAAATAAAATATACCATTTGTTTCTACGTGAGCTATTCGACAAATACTCTGTTATCTCTTATTTTAATACGAGTTGTCTTTTAAAGTAGTTTTCTTTAATTTGCTCGAATTTTACCTAATGCGAAACAAACTTTAGGCGGAACTCAGTACCATTACCAGAGGTAGATTGGTCGAGTGGCGATCTTGCTAATTAAAAATGCTAATAATACGATATATTCGAAAACTTGTACCGAATACTGTAACGGCCAATACCAGGTTTCTTTAAGAGAGCCATCAGTTTTGTTTTAGTTAGAAAATTGAAAAAGGGACATCTACGTAACAGGTAAGTAATCCAAATTAAAATAAAAAAAATCATCAATTCCACATTTTCAATAGTATCCAAGTGACTTTTTGGTGTATTGCATTCTTAACCCTTCTCTCTAATTTACAAAAATTTGATTGTTCTAAATGATTTGGTTTTTCAGTATTGAAATGTTATGTGGTGACGTGACGTGTCAAGGTTCGAAATGACGCAATGTTTAGATTCAACTAGCTCACCCTGTATTAAAGGTATCATCATTTTTGGCCGTATTTGACGTAGATTCTCGTCAAGTGGTCATATTTTCTATAAAAAAAAATTTCTCAAAAAAAAAAATACCCTAATGCCCGATGATTTTACATTTTCCCGATATTTTCGGGACAGAGAAGCATTAAAAAATCTTTCTCCTAAAAATTCTCTACTTTCTTCTAAAATGACCCAAAGCGATCCCTTTTGCAATAATCGACACCTCAAAAAAATACTCCCTATTTTCCGATTCTCGCTAATTTCAATAGGGTTTGGAACACCATCATCAAAAGAAACGTGTCCAGAAAATGCCATCAAAATTAATCAATTTTTTTCTACAGTTTCGTGTATCAAAGCAAATTTTAAAAAAATCGTACTTGTGACATAATAACCCGGAAATGAAAATTCAAATCAACAAAAGCAAATGATTGTCGAGTGCCACCGACAAGTGTTGCCTTAGAATGTGCCGAAAAATTGTCAATTTGGTGAAAACAAAAATATTAACGTAAAAATACACGAATAAGCGCTACGTGCCGCGTTACGTGCCGCGTTACATGACCTCTCAGTTTCATTTCCTAGATAGGAAAACGTGCTCTGAATTCGCCTAAATAAGTTTTCAGTTTAAAAATAATAGAATTACCATGACATCGAACAAATTTCCTGGCATAAATGTTTCTATAAAACTCACTTTTCAAGCGAACACTTATTTGCTTTTAATGACAGTGATTTTTCAAGGCCGCGTTACGTCATGCACATAGGTTCATGTTTTCCTATTATACAGTGTTAGGATAAAGTATCAGAACGGTCGATTATCTTAAAATATACAGGGGCTAGCAAAAAGTGTCTTACACAAAAGTTGTAGGGCTTTCAAACGTCTACATATCAGTGATAAATTGGAATATACAGGGTCGCCTCACAAGTT